>JAGGCT020004077.1:44735-59735 GCA_017654935.2 Phymorhynchus buccinoides | reverse complement strand
TTTTATCATTTTTGATAATCTTACTTGTTATATTTAAAAAAATGAAGGTTCAAATCATCTGGTTGGAGTTCATTCTGTATTGAGTGCGTTGAGTTTATCTTGGTTAAAAGGTTTATTGCTTTCCAAATTGCATTTGAATTTTGTGAAGAAGATACCAATCCTTGAAAGTATTTTTTTTTATCCTTTCTTTTCATGGAATTAACTTTGTTTCTGTGTTTTCTAAACTGTGCTTCGTCATTTATTTGAAGCAAATGTTCTCTTTTATATATTTCATTGTCGATTTCACTTGATATATAAGGCGGTTTAATGTTGTGTTTCACTCTTCTTCTTTTTTTACCAAAGGAGCATGCTTATCATAGATGTCATTAAAATTACTTACCCAAAAGTTAGTAGCATCGTCAGGATCCCTAAGCTGATAAACATAGTCAAGGTTTGAATGAGTTAAATCGTATAGGAAGGAATTTTGGTCAAAGTGAGTAAAACGGCGATAGAATATCTCTTTATGGCCAGGCTTCGGGATCTTAGTGCCAGGTCAAACAGATAGACGGTAACCAGTCTGCACGGAACACACTTCTTTTACATGGATCTTAGAATTGACATAGATATGATCGATTAAAGTTCTCGAATGATTAGTTATACGGGTAGGGCAATCAATTAGTTGATCTAAGCCATACATGGCTAAATTGTCTTTCCATTTTGTACCCTGTTCAATTAAATCTATATTAAAATCGCCGAAAATAATAGTTTCTTTGAATTCTAGTATAACAGCATCCATCATGGAGTTAAACCTATCATACCAATTGACCAGTTCTGCTGTGTTTCTTTGGATTCTAGTATTACAGCATCCATCATGGAGTTAAACCTATCATACTAACTGACCAGTTCTGCTGGATTTCTTTGGATTCCAGTATTACAGCATCCATCATGGAGTTAAACCAATTGACCAATTGACCAGTTCTGCTGGATTTCTTTGGATTCCAGTATTACAGCATCCATCATGGAGTTAAACCAATTACTGCTGGGTTTCTATAAAGAAAACCAATTAAAAAAAATAGTTCACTGTGCTTAAGGCTAATTTCAATCCGCATAGATTCTACATTAAACGTTTCAAGATGCGTCATTCTTTTAACTTTTAGAGACGGTGTATAGTATAATAGTAAACCAGTTGCTCGGGGAACAGTATCTAATCGTATCATACTATAGTTGGGCATATGCATGTCGGAGTCTGAAACTACGTCTGTCAACCATGACTCCGCAATGCAAAATAGGTGAAAATGATTTCCATTATTGTGCAGTATGGTTGCAATGTCATCCGTCTTATTTCGTGCACTGTTGATATTAAGATAACCTATACGAAGTCCCTCCTGGGAGGGCCACACATCTAATGTAGTAGACATGCTATAAATCTAGTGTAAACATATAATTGATTCTCTGTACCTATTGAAGCAATAACCTAAGCACTTACTCCAGAGGGCAAGTAGAAAAAAATATGAATACTACTAATAATACATATTAAACAAGTATACACACAAGTGGGCAGTTTTACGCAAAGTAAGAAAATCACAATGTATTCAACGCAATACTACCACACTGATGTACAACGTTTACTGTACAAGATTATAAAGGCTAACACAAAGAAAAAGCAAATTTATTTACATAAACATTAATCGGGTAAATGTCAAGATGTGCCCCCCCCCCCCCCCCCCCCCCCCCCCCCCCCCCTGCATTTCTCGGTTAATTCCATTTTCCCGTTTTTGCCTTTCTTACCAAACATAAAGCTGTATTTTATTAACCTTTTTAGCTAATAACCTTTTTGGAATACTAACCCTATCCCTAACCCTAGGCCTTTATCTAATGGGACACCCCCCCCCCCCCCCCCCCCCCCCCCCCCCCCCCCCCCCCATGTATTGCAGTACACGGCGCCATTTGTCACAGTCGTGGTTCATTGCGTTTTCCCGTCTTATAGGGGGGGGGGGGGGGGGGGGGGGGGTAGGGTTAGGGTTAACCGTAATCCAAATTATTAAGAAGTAATCAAAAACCGATTCCAGATCTTTCCGTGAAGGTAGCTCCGAACACAAAGTGACTCAGCAGAACAAAATACCGCTGGTTATTAGCAACAACGATCAGCGACATTCACGCAAGTCCATCCAGACGCAATCGCTCTCATTCATATCACATCTTTTTGCTTTCCCTTTTTGTGAGACATTCATACTCACTCACTCTCTCTCCCTCCACCTCCCCTCCCACCTCCCCTCCCCCCTCTCCGTCTCTCCCTCCCCCCTCTCTCTCTCTATCTCTCTCTCTCACACACATACACACACACACAACATACACACACACCTACACACACATGGACACACCCACACACGCACACACGCGCGCGCATGCACACAAGCGCATACCTGTACCTATTCACATACACAAGTACATTAGCTTTATACTTAAGACGGAAATACTCATTTGCTTTTTTTTGGATTCGTTCCCATTAATAAAATTAAATAAATAAATGAAACATAATCATCATAGTCAAAGCAAATTTGGCATTGCCACTTCGGTTATAATACTGACGCCTTTGCATTTGTTGATTGTTCAGTTATAATACTGACGCCTTTGCATTTGTTGATTGATCAGTTATAATTGATTGTTCAGTTATAATACTGACGCCTTTGCATTTGTTGATTGTTCAGTTATAATACTGACGCCTTTGCATTTGTTGATTGATCAGTTATAATTGATTGTTCAGTTATAATACTGACGCCTTTGCATTTGTTGATTGTTCAGTTATAATACTGACGCCTTTGCATTTCTTGATTGATCAGTTATAATTGATTGTTCAGTTATAATACTGACGCCTTTGCATTTGTTGATTGTTCAGTTATAATACTGACACCTTTGCATTTCTTGATTGATCAGTTATAATTGATTGTTCAGTTATAATACTGACGCCTTTGCATTTGTTGATTGTTCAGTTATAATACTGACGCCTTTGCATTTGTTGATTGTTCATGAAATAATTCATGAAGTTGTGCACAAACGGATGGTATGGAAAAGTGGGGTAGGGTTGAAGGGGCACAGGATTGTTGTGCGATAAATTGGGGTCAGGGAATCCAGCAGCGGGTGCAGAGTTCACCGTGTTCATTCCGTGGAAATGGGTGTTGGGGTGGGGAAGGGGAGGTATACCCTGGTTTGGCTGAGTTGACTGGGTATTGTTGAAGAGGGAATTGTAGGGCGGGGTAGGAGGGGCAGGGGGGTTACGATCAGTGGTGCCTGATGTCTGCTGTAACATCTGGCTATTTGCGCGCAAGAGAGAGGGATAGTGCCCCGTTGATTCCATGGGGGGACGATAGTCAGCAGGAGGGGTGTGGGTCTGTCTATTGTAACCCGTAGGCCTGCTCTGAGACTGGTACCTAAGATCATTAGAACGGCCAGAAATGAAGTTATTTGATTGACCCATCCTATTTGACTCTTGGAGTTGAGCAGTTGGAAATAACTGTTTAAAGCTAAGTGTAATCCTAGTTGTACCAGCGTCACCAGGGTGAGTCAGGTTGCAGTACATGGCTAACTTTGTCCTTCCTGCGAGGGTTGTGAAAGAATCATAGTGATCAATAAAGTCAGCGCGAAGCATTTCACAGGCAGATTGCATGTTGGAATTGGAGGAAGAGATAATAGTGTTCAGGTGGTGATTGCCACGAGCAGGCAGCACAGAGCTGAGTACTACTCTGGCATTGGGGAAGACCTGGGAGGTGAGATGGATCAGGTCGCACCATGTCTCATTGGAGATTTCTCCTGTTGTCCTACAGTCCTTAATTCCCACATGAAGCACGTTGATGTTGTAGCCATTCAAACAAATCATCGACTGTCATGCCAGGAACACAGATAGTTGATACCAGTTCCTGTTGTTGAGCTACTCTGCGCATGTCAATATTTTTTATCACGGAGTCCCCGATCAGCAACACAGAGGTTCTGTCAGGCACTGGGCGAGTTGAGAGGACGTCACGCGGATTGCTCCTGGTGTTGTTCACATACTGCTCTCTGGAAGACTGTTCAGCTCTGCCGTAGGGGGTTGTTCAGCTCTGCCGTAGGAGGGGGGGGGGTGTTCAGCTCTGCCGTAGGGGGGGTGTTCAGCTCTGCCGTAGGGGGTGTGTTCAGCTCTGCCGTAGGGGGGGGGGGGGGGTGAGGTGTGTTCAGCTCTGCCGTAGGGGGGGGGGGGTGTTCAGCTCTGCCGTAGGGGGTGTGTTCAGCTCTGCCGTAGGGGGGGGGGGGGGTGTTCAGCTCTGCCGTAGGGGTGTGTTCAGCTTTGCCGTAGGGGGGGTGTTCAGCTCTGCCGTACGGGGGTTGGCCACCTCTACCGGGGTGTTGGTCACCTCTACCGGAGCTTTGGCTTTCTACCGAGTTGGTCAGCTCTACCGAGGTATTGGTTACGGTGTCCCGACAATTCCCCGCGCACAATTCCCCGCGAACCAATTCCCTGCGCACAATTCACCGCGACCGACAATTCCCTGCGCACAATTCACCGCGACCGACAATTCCCTGCCAAAAAGTTTCACTGAAAATAACTCAGAAATCAGGCGATTTATGCAATGTTCAGATGATTCTCGTGCTTTCATCAAAACATGATAAAACACCAGATATCAGGTGAATTATGCTCGTTTCATCTAGTTCAATCAGAAAGCAGGTGATTTTGCTCTTTTCATTTTGTTCACTAGCTTTGAATACACATATGACTCATTTAAGAAGTGTTGTGTTGGCCAAAACTCAACCATGTACAAAACTGAAAAGGGAAGACATCTTACGGAGTTGGATGGATTTTTCTTCGTGAAAGAAAAGGACCTAAATGAGGGTAAAACGGCATGGAATTGCAGAGAAAAATGTGGCCACTCAATCACAATCTCTCTATCTCTCTATCTCTCTGTCTGTCTATCTATCTCTCTGTCTTTCTGTCCCCCCCCCCCTACTTTGTGGCCACTCAATCACAATCTCTCTGTCTATCTCTCTGCTTGTCTTTCTCTCTCTCTCTCTCTCTCTCTCTCTCTTTCTCTCTCTCTCTCTCTCTCTCTCTCTCTCTCTCTCTCTCTCTCTCTCTCTCTCTCTCTCTCTCTCTCTCTCTCTCTCTCTCTCTCTCTCTTACTGCTGTGTGTGCGTGCGCGCGCGCGCGCGCGTGTGTGTGTGTGTCTGTGTTCGACATATTATGCGCAGACTGAAGTAAGACCGTGTTTATTTCAGGTAAGAAGATGATCCCGCTGGCATACGCTCTCCTTCCAGACAAGTCACAGGTGACCTACCAGCGCCTTCTGAACAAACTGAATGAACTTCAGCCTGCGTTGAACCCGGCAACGGTGATGACTGATTTCGAAAAAGCAGCAATAAACGCCTTTCAAGAGGCCTTTCCGGAGGTAACTGTGACTGGATGCTTCTTCCACCTTTGCCAGAACGTGTGGCGAAAGATCCAATACTTCGGTCTACAGTCTGACTATCAAAATGACACGGAGTTGGCGCAGTATTTCAAATGCTATCCCGCCTTGGCCGTTCTTCCCCCAGATCGTGTGGAGGACACTTTCCTCGAACTGTCATCAGACGACCACATGGACGAGCGCGCTGAACCAGTTGTCAACTACTTTGAGGACACGTACCTGGGACGACCAAACCGAGGAAGACGGCGCCGACCTGTGTTCAGTCAGGATTTGTGGAATGTCCACGAACGCACAATGAATGACGAAGCACGGACAAACAATCAACTTGAGGGATTTCACTGTGGCTTGCAGTCACTCATCGGAGCACTGCATCCAAACATTTTCCGTTTCATTGACTTTCTGAAACAACAGCAGATGCTCAGAGAGATTGAGATTGTGCAGCTGCTGGCCGGTCAGCAACCTCCACCCAAAAAGCGGAAATACAGGGACATGGACAAAAGAATCAAAACAATACTGACATAGTGTGAACTGCGCTCCAACATGCAGTTGATCAAAGGACTGGCATATTGTCTCAATTTCTAAAACAGTCGTTGAGTTTTTAATGCATGTGTGCTACTGCTGTTTTACTTTTGTTTAACTTAGTTTCAAGAAATAATAAATGTATGTTTTTAATGAATTTGTATTTTGAAATCGGCGTGAATCGGCCTCTGAAACACATCTAACTAGAATGTAATGAATTACCTACTAACTTTCTACTGATCTTCTGTTCCCTATCGTCTGTCTTCCGTAGGGAATGGTCAACTTAGGACGCCAGATTGGCTGCCAAGGAGCATCGCCACCGAATGGGCTTATCCCGTGATTTTTTTGTATTCGGGAGTAGGGAGAGAGAGAGAGAGAGAGACAGAGAGAGAGAAAGAGAGAGGGTGACCCCCCCCCTCCCCTCTCTCTCTCTTCCTCTACTAAGAATATCACAAAGATAAGCCCCTCTTTTCTCTCGTATTTCTAGCGGTAAAATCGGCAAATAAGCCGAAGGGAATTGCCCACAGGGAATTGTCGTAGGCAGGGAATTGTGCGCGGGGGATTGTGCGCAGGGAATTGTCGTGGAACCGTTGGTTACTTCTACCGGGGTGACGGCTCGACTTGGCTGCGTGTCTACCGGCCCGCCCGCGACGATATCGACTCCCCGGTACGGAGCAGGTCGCCCGGTGGTCCTGAAGACGGCCTTAGGAGGAGGAAGACCATCTACACCTCGACGCCAACGCCAACGGCAACGACTAATAACAGCGAACCTACAGGAGCAGCCAGAGATACCTTTAGGCAGTCTCGCAATGCCAAAGTCTCCTATCGCCTCATCAGATGCTCGCATCTACGCACGTAACCTTGACGATGCTAACACCAGCATCACGCACAAGTTCCAAGACTCGGATCCCGTCCGAGATGTTCCCGCAACCAACAGCGTTATCTGCGATTCCAGGGTGCGCAACGTGTTCCAGGAGTCATCAAACGACGACGTCTGCCACGTCATGAGCTACAATCTCACCTTTCCACGGCCTCCATCATCATCATCATCATTTCAACGGGAAGACTGTCCAGTCTTCAAGAAGAACGTCCATAAGGATCTGCGATCAATTGGACGATAATCTCACACTCTCAGCAGCTCTACCGGGGTGTTGGTCAGCTCTACCGGGGTGTTGGTCAGCTCTACCAGGGTGTTGGTCAGCTCTACCGAGGTGTTGGTCAGCTCTACCGGGGTGTTGGTCAGCTCTACCAGGGTGTTGGTCACCTCTACCGATGTGTTGGTCACCTCTACCGATGTGTTGGTCAGCTCTACCGATGTGTTGGTCAGCTCTACCGGGGTGTTGGTCACCTCTACCGGGGTGTTGGTCAGCTCTACCGGGGTGTTGGTCAGCTCTACCGGGGTGTTGGTCAGCTCTACCGGGGTGTTGGTCACCTCTACCGGGGTGTTGGTCACCTCTACCGGGGTGTTGGTCACCTCTACCGGGGGGGGGGGGGGGAGGGGGTGCATCTCTGCCATCGTGGTGTTGGTCACCTCTACTGCGTGTTGGTCAGCTCTACCGAGGTGTTGATCAGCTCTACCGGGGTGTTGGTCAGCGCTACCGAGGTGTTGGTCACCTCTACCGGGTTGTTGGGCAGCTCTACTGGGTGTGTGGTCATCTCTGCCATAGTGGTGTTGGTCACCTCTACCGAGGGTTTGGTCATCTCTTCCATTGGGGTGTTGGTCACCTCTACCGCAGGGGGACTGGTCAGCTTTACCAAGGGGCCGGCCAGCTGTACTGTAGGGTGGCTGGTCAGATCTACCGGGGGGCCAGTCAGCTCTGTCGTACTGCTCTCTTGGGGTCAGCTTTAACAGATGAGACCCACGACTGGGGTCTCCTGTTGTCAAGCCCTGATTCACATGTTTCAACAAACAGGAGAAAGGAGGACTCGGGTGCCTTCCTGGAAGGATCATTGTCTTCAACAGGGGGGCTTCACCTTGTCCTGATACTGGGGAACAGCTTCCATCGACTGGTGAACCGTGTCTTCACTGCCCTCTGCAGGCCTCATCGACGTGTCAACGTCGGCAGTATTCCTCTGGGTTGAGGCCCGATGAGGGTTGGTCTGCGATGTAGACCCAATGGATTTCAGTCCCTTCAATTCAGCAAACACATTTCCCAACTGTGTTTTGAGGGAGTGATTTTCCTTCCTAAGTGCGTTGATTTGTCTCTCAAAGTCACCAACGCTTGCCCTCAGAGTATTAATTTCTGATTGAATAAAATCAGTATGAGAGGCTATGTGCGTTTTGAATTCATGTTTAACTGAAACTTTTGTATCCTCGATCTGGGATCTGGGATGTTTACATTTGTGCTAAAGATAACTGAAGGTCCGCAATACTTTCTTGCAGGTGCTGAAATCTTTCTGCATAGTAGACCAAGGATGGTGAGCCATGCGGCATCCATCTCTGGGAGGTGGTGACGTACAAGGCGCGTCTCCTGAGTTTGCGGGCTTGTGAGATACCTTCATGAACCTTCCGTCGAGGGGTTAGAGGGTCAGGGGTTTTATTCTGTGTAGCAGCAGATGCCTGCTCTTCATCCCCACACTCCTTGTGTCCAGGTGTCACCGATGACCTTTCTTGGTCAGCTGTTGACGGCGCCGTGATGGAGACGGCTGGGCGGCCTGCGTCTGGGCTGGAAGACATTGTGAAGGGAGTCACAGTGGATTCTTTGGTGGTGACCAGAGAAGTCGGGAGCATAAGTACAAAACATTTGGGTGGTGTGCTCTTTACCTCGGAGACATGCAAAGGGGAGACAGAGCAGCCATGCAGGGATGTGTTCCTTTTTTCATCATGGAACTTCATGAAGAAGACCTGCATTGCTGTTTTTTCTAGTTGCACATGTTCGGTTACAGAGCCTAGGAAGGTGAGGAGTGTCTTCAGCAAGGAGTCTGTCAGGCGGTCCACATCTCCAGTGGTCACGAAAGATTGAACCAAGTGTTTGATCACCTCGCATTCCTAATTGTCCCACTCGACACAGTCTTCTCCTTGACACAGGATGGTGCCAGCACTATGGGAGGATTTAAAGTACAGTGTCAGGGTGATACGTTTGGAGGTGTGTGGCGGCACGGATTGTCTCCGCTGCACGGATTGTCCACCTGTGTCGACCCTTACAGCACGGATTGTCTCCAGTGCTAGCTTTCTTTCTCTTATTTTTCTGTCACTTTCTCTTTGTCATTGTCTCTCTCTGTCTTTCTCTGTCCCTCTGTTTCTGTTTCTCCATGCAAGCGTGCCTGCGTGAGTGTGCATACACGCACATGTGTGTGTGTGTGTGTGTGTGTGTGTGTGTGTGTGTGTGTGTGTGTGTGTGTGTGTGTGTGTGTGTGTGTGTGTGTGTGTGTGTGTGTGTGTGTGTGTGTGTGTGTGTGTGTGTGTGTGTGTGTGTGTTCGTTCATTCTTTAATTTAACGTCTTTCCACCTTACAGTGATCTTAGACAACAACAACAAATAAAAAATATAAATGTATGTGTATGATTATGTGCAAATGTCCGTTTAAGGGGGTTTGTGGGTGTGCGTGTAGGAAGATACGGGATGATTGTTAATCTATGCATGTATATAATTTACATGAATAAATGGAGTGAGGGTATGTGTATCTGAGTACCTGTATGATTTAGACCCTATGTTAATGAAACGTCAGTGAAATACATAAACTTAGAATTACTTCTAAACATTTAAAGATGAAAAAACAATAAATGAACAATATTAAACTCCAAAAAAGGAAAATAAAATACTTAACAAGAACATCAAAGCAAAGGTCCAATTGGGCTCCTAATAAGTCCCCTGAATAACTTCTAGAATCTTTGATTCATCACAAAGAATGTCTTGATAGGCTGTCATTGATGGTTTTGTGTCCGACAACCAAGCAGGTAAATAGTTTTTCATATGTTCACAAAGAAAAATCACATGGAAAGATGTAATATGCAAGTTACATTTTTACAGAATTTTGTTTTCAGTGCATCAAGCCTGAATTAACTTTTTTGAATCCGCCCGTGATGAAGATTTTGTCCTGTTTTATAATCCATTAGTTTTTAACAGAATTTTCCTTTTTTGTTCTTTTTTATATAGGGTAATGTCTCAGTTTGTCTTCTAAACACAGAATCCCAGGATGCTTTTTCTAAAAGACTGTAATTTTCATGTAGCGATAAAGGAATATGAACTTTTGCTAAACTGTTTTCAGTGGCTGCGATATTTTTTGCTAACCGATCAACTCTTTCATTTGCAAATAATCCACAATGGATGGGACCCAACAAAAGTCAATAGAAGAACCACGCAAAGACAAAAAATGAATTAAATGGTGAATTTCTGACATAAGTTCTCCTCTCACTCTTGTATGGGAATATTTTAAGGCTTGTAAGACAGATTTTGAATCAACACAAAATAATATCTGAAAGATGGAAAATGGAAAACTAAGAAGATAATTTAATGCCATAATAATGGCAACAAGTTCTGCAGTAAATATAGAAAAATTATTTCCTATATGATATGATTTCTCTATTTTTTAACGATGGAATGACGAATGCAGCACTTGATAAATGATTGTCAAGTACAGAGCCATCTGTATATATTTTGAGATGATTTACATAAGTTTCATTTATATGTGTGTTAACATATGTTGGTAGCAAAGGCCCATCACATTTTCTTAAATCTGTGTATTCAATATCATAAGAAGCATTACCAAGCTCCCATTTAGGAATTGTGATATAAGTTATCTGAACACCCGCATCTGTAAACAAATCAGACGTATATGAGCCTATTGTTTTCAGAGAATCAATTTTCTGTGCCCGCTTAGGAAAGTCTATTTCTGATTTTAATTGAGTTTCCTTTAAACACGAATTTTGTGTTGTATGACTTCTTAGAATATATTTTGCTGACGTAAGTTTCATATTTTCTTCAAATGGTAACATTCCAATTTCTGAGTAGGTTCTTAATGTTGAGGCATGAACAGGAACACCCAGAGCTAACTTGTAAGCTTTACTGTCAATGCTCTGCAACTTTTTGATTAAATATTTGGGGGCTGAAAAAATTATTTCCTGAGCGTAAGATAATTTAGATCTTACAAGTGCAGTTACTAAATGTGCAAGTACTTTACTATCTTTTCCCCATGGTTGTTGACTTACCATTTTAAGTAAATTTAAACCTTTTCTGACTTTTGTCAGAACACTTTCTAAACGGTAGTTCCAGCTCAATTTAGAAGTTAAATTTACTCCTAAACATTTTACAACTTTTTTTATATTCAAGGAGCAATCCATCAATTTGAAAAGAAGGTAGAGGGCTAAGGTCATAACCAGTATTGAAGAGAACCATATGCGATTTTTCAGGCGAAAGGGCTAATCCGTTTTCATTCATGTACTTACTAATTTTGTCCAGTTCATTTTGATATATCTTTTTAATATAGTTAATTGATCTAGCAGGTGTATGTCTTGTTAGAGTAACTTTCATCCATATGCAGATGTCATCAGCATATTGTACTAGTTCAACATTTTTTGACACTGCTTTTGGAAGATCGTGCATCAAAATGTTAAAAAGGATTGGAGCTATCACAGCTCCTTGTGGTATTCCCATTTGGAGATGTCTTTGGTTGGAATACACATTACCTACCTTAGTCTGTATTTTTCTATCACTTAAGAAGGTTTTTAAGTAATTGTACATACACCCTGAAAGGCCTATAAGATTTAAATTTATTCAGAAGTTTTGAATGCCAAACTTGGTCGTACGCCTTTCTAATATCGAAAAAAGTGGCAAGTACATTTTTCCTACGGGAAAACTGATTATTGATCTGTGAGGTAATTTTACTAGATGGTCAACCGTTGATCTGCCTTTTCTGAAGCCAGCCTGTTGTATTGGTATTATACTGTGTGTGTGTGTGTGTGTGTGTGTGTGTGTGTGTGTGTGTGTGTGTGTGTGTGTGTGTGTGTGTGTTTTAATTTAACGTCTATCCACAACTCGTGATATATATTATTAGAGAGAGAGAGAGAGAGAGAGAGAGAGAGAGACAGAGAGACAGAGAGACAGAGAGAGAACACTGAACACTGAACACTGAACACTGAAGTTTTTTCTGAGAGAGAGAGGAGAGAGAGAGAGAGAGAGAGAGAGAGAGAGAGAGAGAGAGAGAGAGAGAGAGAGAGAGAGAGTAGTGAGAGAGATAGAGAGAGAGAGATGCTGATATAAAGGGAACACACACACACACACACACACACACACACACACACCACACACCACACACCACACACACACACACACACACAAAAATTATGTGCGTGTACGCACACTCACGCAGGCACGCTTGCATGGAGAAACAGAAACAGAGGGACAGAGAAAGACAGAGAGAGACAGTGACAAAGAGAAAGTGACAGAAAAATAAGAGAAAGAAAGCTAGCACTGGAGACAATCCGTGCTGTACAGGTGGACAATCCGTGCAGCGGAGACAATCCGTGCCGTCTAGGCGGCACGGATTGTCTCCCTGCACGAATTGTATGGCGCGCCAAAGATACAAAACTCTATCTAGCTGTTCGATAGAGTTTCGAAACTGTATCTATCAGTTCGATAGAGTTTGAAAATCCTATCTAGCTGTTCGATAGAGTTTTAAAACTCTGTCGAACAGCTAGATAGGGTTTCCACAAAATAACCCTAGCGAGATATCGTTTTTCTATCGCGATTTCTGATTGGTACATGGCTTCAGCGACAAGTTTGTGGCCTTGGCAGGGCAGTGACCCGTGAATTTGAATAAGACGATAGGCCTAGGCCCCCTACATGTAGTCAAACAAACATGGCAGCTGAATTTGAAGTCTCAGTTTTGAATTTGTACACCATTTAAAAGTAAATGAAATCTATTTCAATTATTAAAAACATCAACATTTATTATCATTAGAATGCCACCTATTAGGCTAGGTGTAGATCACAGTCAAAGATACTAGTCCTATCTACCAATGAAATGCTTCGTTTAAAAAAAGTATCAAAATGGCGCGTTCGATAGAGTTTTACGACGAGAAACTCTATCTAGCTGCTCGACAGAGTTTTGAACCTCTATCTAACTGCTAGCTATAGTTTAGAAACTGTATCTAACAGTTCGATAGGGTTTTTAAACTCTGTCTAACTGCTAGATAGAGTTTTGTATCTTTGGCGCGCCATAGAATTTTCTCGGAGACAATTTGTGCAGCGGAGACAATCCGTGCCGCGACAAGGTGGGGTCACACGAATAGAGGCGAATCACTGTTTTAGATAGAGAGGCGTGTGCTTCAGTAAGCCACTGTGAAGAGGAAGCCAGAGCACGATGTTGCTGATCATAGTCCATGGACTCCACCTTGATTGAGGGGCTGGCTATGGCTGTCTATACAGGATGACATTACGCCACACCAAAAGCGTTTCTGAATCCTGTCTGAAGTTGGCTTAAGTTTTGTTGGAGATGTGGTTTCCCGTTCCTGTGGTTTGTGTTATTTTGTGTGTGTGTGTGTGTGTGTGTGTGTGTGTGTGTGTGTGTGTGTGTGTGTGTGTGTGTGTGTGTGTTCAAGTCAAGCTCTCTCTGCTCTGTTACAAATCCCTGAATGGTCTGGCTCCTTCTTATCTCGTTGATCTTCTGAACCTTTGCACACCTCCTCCTCTTACACTTCTTTCCTCTATATCCCTCGTTACCGCATCAGCACCCTTGGTGAACGCTCCTTCTCTTTCCAGCCCCCCTCACCACTCCACTGGAAATAAACTCCCTTTACCTCTCCGTTCTGCCAACTCCCTTTCTTCTCAAAACTACTCTTTTCAAATCATAGCCTGCTATATTCTTTTCAAAGTACTGTACCCATTCCATCCGCGTGTGTTGTGTGTGCCTGTGGTGTGGTGTGTGTGTGTGTGTGTGTGTGTGTGTGTGTGTGTGTGTGTGTGTGGTGTGTGTGTGTGTGTGTGTGTGTGTGTGTGTGTGTGTGTGTGTGTGTGAGTGTATGTGTGTGTGTGTGTGTGTTCGTGTGTGTGTCTGTGTGTGTGTGTGTGTGTGTGTGTGTGTGTGTGTGTGTGTGTGTGTGTGTGTGTGTGTATGTGTGCGTGTAGTACGTTCGTGTGTGTGTCGTGTGTGTGCGTCTGTGTGTGTGTGTCTGTGTATAGTGCGTGCGTGTGTCTGTGTTTAGTGCGTGCTGCGTGTATAATCTATTTGTGTCGTTTATTTATCAGGAGCGAAGCGACTTGGTATCCCACACAACAGCACAGTGAGCCAAAGAAGGACCATGTCTGTCTGTGTGTCTGTCAGTCAGTCAGTCAGTCCGTCCCACGTTAAAGTCAAGAAAGATTGAACCGATTTTAATGATATTTGGATGTTAGGTCCGTTACGTCACCGGGATGGTTTAACCTAAAAATTTTTTTTTTTTTTTGCAGAAATAAAGCTTAACAAAAGAATCCGTTAAATGGCAGTTATTTTTCTGTTTTTAACACCTTTCCGCCAATTTCATCGAAACTATTTCACAAAATGTCGTAGAATGTTGAAGTAGATACTTTTTTTTTCTTAACAAACATAACCCCCAAGTTTGGAAAGTATGACTTAACATTTTGTCAGTTGAAAATGGTTATTGTTTAGTTTTGCAGTGATCGTAATGAAAATTGATGGGTAGGTTCATGTTTTCATTCTGAAAATAATAGTACCCTCTTCATAAACGACATTTAACTTTTGACAGTTGAAAACCGTTAGTTTTTAGTTTTGCAGTGATCGTAATAAAAATTGGTTGGTAGGTTCAGCTTTTCATTCCGGAAATTATAGTGACCTTTTCATAAACGACATTTAACTTTTGACAGTTGAAAAACGTCATTTTCTATTCTTGCAGTGATCTTGATGAAAATTGGTGGGTAGGTTCAGTTTTACCCTTTTAAGCATGATAATTGAACTTTTGATAACGGACATTATAATTTTGACAGTTAAAACCGTATTTTTTTCTGTCACGGTCTGTCTATCTGTCTGTCTGTCCTCTCTCTCTCTCTCTCTCTCTCTCTCTCTCCTCTCTCTCTCTCTCTCTCTCTCTCTCTCTCTCTCTCTCTCTCTCTTCTTTCTGTGGTGGTGACCAGCTT
>JAGGCT020004077.1:0-44235 GCA_017654935.2 Phymorhynchus buccinoides | reverse complement strand
AGTTAAACAACTTAAAACTGCAATCACAGCTTAGCTATAATAAACCATTCTCATGTACAAAGCACACTATGACTTAGCTCCACAATACCTAAAACATTTACTTGCACAAGCCTCACATCGCTATTGTTCAAGTAACTATATTTTACCACACACAAGACTAGATAAATTCAAGTTCAAGTTTTACTTTTTCGGGTTCCTCCATATGGAATTCCCTTCAGTCCGACATTAGATCATGCTCCTCTATCTCAACCTTCAAAAACGAGTCTCCGAGAGGCACTAACATACTCGTCGTGTGTGTTGTAGTGGCTGTATTACGTATGTTTATTATTTTGTACGCTTTTTAAAATACATTATTTTAAAGAGCGGCATCAATTTGCAGTGCAGCCTTGATTTGAAGTGCGACAATTTTGTCAAAATGTGCGGACAATCCTTGGACCGACCGACCACCGACAAAGTGAGTTATAGGTTTGTGGCTTGAGCCACAAACAAAAAATTAACTCCCTTGACAAGAAAGAGATAATGCACTCTGTAATCCAAAAGTAGCTGTTTCTAGTTGTCTAGGTAGTTGTTGTGTACCGGTGTTTTTTAACTGGCAAACTGAAAGGAGTTTTTTGTTTGTGGCTCAAGCCCAAAACCTATAACTCACTTTGTCGGTCAGGTCGGTCTGTCTGTCTGCCTGTCGGTCCGGTCCAAAATTGTCGCACATTTTGACAAAATTGTCGCACTTCAAATCGAGGCTATCACTTCAAATTTGAGGCTGCTCCTTTAAACTGATGTATTTTAAAAGCGTATAAAATAATAAACATACGTAATACAGACACTACAACAGACACGACGAGTATGCGGTGCTTCTTTTGATGAGTATAAGTAGGATACATAGTTTTAAATGTTTTCCAAAAGATATAAAAAGTTACGAAATGGTGCAGAGATAACATTCTGGTTTACAGATTAAAATTATTGAAAAGCCAGGGGAGGTGACTCATGGTTGGAGTGGTAAAAATAGACCGCGTGCCACAAACTATTGCGATTTCGCGCTTGTTCTTAGAATAACGCATTCTCTTCAAAGAGCAATACTGAATCTCAGCGCAGATTGGGTGTTTGTAAACCGAAAGTAGCTGTTTCTAATTGTCTGGTAGTCTTCTCGGCCTCACCTGACTCTTTTAACCGAAATTATTCATGACTGTTCACCAATGTAGTTGACTCTCATTTGTGTTTGTACAAGTGTATGTTTGAGTAAGTTTGTGTGCGGTTCAGTGAGAATGTGTTTTCTGTGTTTGATGAAATGTGTGTGGGTCTGTGTGTGTATGTCTGTGTGCAAGAACGCGTTCACTCGCGTGCGTGCACGTACGTGCGTGCACGTACGTGCGTGTGTGTCTGTTGTGCGTGTGTGAGTGTTTCAATGTTGATTGTAAAGCGCTTTGTGCTCGATAAAAAAGCGCTATGTAAATGTCCGTTTATTATGATTATTATTTTTGTTTGGGCTCCCTCCCTCCTCTCCCTCGCAATTTATGTCTGTCTATTTAAGTAATTATAATAATACTAACGATTATACCGTTATTCGTGTGCTAGTGAGGTCTGTGTGGGTGTATATTTGTGTGGGGGCGTTGCTGGCACTGGGAGTACGTTTACATGGCGTTGTCATCTTGTTCTCTGTGTGTGTGTGTGTGTGTGTGTGTGTGTGTGTGTCTGTCTGTCTGTCTGTCTGTCTGTCTCTGTATGTGTGTGTGTGTGTATGTCTGTGTGTCTGTGTGTCTGTGCGTGCGTGCATGCGTGTGTGTGTGTGTTTTAGTGTGTGTGTGTGTGTGTGTGTGTGTATATGTGTGTGCATGCGCGCGTGTACGTGTGTGTATGTGTGTGTGTATGTTTGTGTGTGTGTGTGTGTGTGTGTGTGTGCGTGCGTGTGCGTGCGTGCGCGCGCGCGCGTGCGTGCGTGCGTGCGTGTGTGTGTGTGTGTGTGTGTGCGTGTGCGTGCGTGCGTGAGTGTGTGTGTGTGTGTGTGTGTGTGTGTGCGTGTGCGTGCGTGTGTGTGTGTGTGTGTGTGTATGCATCACCCCTAAAGCCTCCTTCATTTTATTCTGAGTTACCGGTTACTGCTAATTAGTCATGAGAATCTAACATTGATTCATTAAAAAAAAGTATGCATGCATAGCTGCCGCTATTATTGACCCTACAATCAAAAGGGAACGGTCCTAGAAAATAGCTTGGAATACATCATTGTAAAAGGAATCGATTTTAAACTCTTGTTGTGAGCGTGCGTGCGTGCATGCATGCGTGTATATGTGTGTGTGGCCTTTTCCTCTAAACATGTATGCTATTTTATTTTCCCATGTGAAAGAATAAAAGAGAGGGTGTTTTTTTTAATTGAAGAAGAAGAAAAGCTTTTTATTTTAATTGATCGTGGAAGGCAACATCAAAAGACATTTTTGTGTATGAATATAATTGCATCATTGGAACAACGCGGTTTATCGTGTATGAAATATAAGACCATAGTACACTGTTTTGGTTACACCAAAATTCACAAGTAAGCTTATGTTTCTCTAAAAAAGTAAACGTCAGAATCGTGTAAGTGAATTATAAACCGAAGGTTTGTATTATAAACTCCATAATTCACAAATAAGCTTATGTATGTCTAAAAAGTAAACGTCAGAATCGTATAAGTGAATTATAAACCCAATGTTTGTATTATAAACTCCATAATTCACAAATAAGCTTATGTATGTCGACAAAGTAAACGTCAGAATCGTATAAGTGAATTATAAACCCAAGGTTTGTGTTATAAAATTGCCATCAAAAATGACAAGGCTACCACCAATCCCAGGTTTTCATTCGCTAATATCTTAACGGCAAAATATAGTTTATGTAGAATCCATCAGCTTGGAAAATGATGTTTAACTCTTTAACCTCCAGCCATATTTCAACAAACAAATCCATTAAATTTACCTGGGTACAGAACAAAATACCATCTGTAGTATTGGGGATTCTTCTGTGACATATAAAATAAGGTCTATCCTTACTTCCCAAAGCTAAAACAATAGGGTCTTTGGATAATAGACCCCAATTTGATGCCTTTTAGTGACATAGGTGTTAAGTCACTGTGGTGCTAAAATGCGACTTTAGCGGTGAAAGGGTTCAAAGAGCGTCGAAAGTATCAAAACTGAAACAAAAATAGTTTATACTATCGTGTAGGTTTCCTTTGTTCTGTTTCTGTTATGCAAGAATGTGCGTGTATTCCACACTCTTCTTTTTCAATGGCGTGTGTGTACACGCGCGTTCGTGCATAAACGTTTGCATGCATTGTCCACAGGTCCCTATTTCAGCTTCTCTTAGTTCCTGACAGTTTATGAATTAACACTCGCCACCATCTTAACCCAATCAAAAGTGTATTCTAAACAAATTTGTAATATGGGACAGTGGGTGGATGCCTCGTGTCACCATACCTCGCCCCCTCCACGAGTCTCTCCCCTTGAGGATACCGGGGGGGGGGGGGGGGGGGTCTTTTGTAAAAAAACAGTTCCCCCACCTTCTGGAAGTTCTGTGCTTGTAACTTCCTCTAATCTGCCACTGTCTTTTTCTTTCTTTTCTTTGTCGAACGCTAGATGGCCACACCAGTTGCTCTGACGAATGCTGCCGTCCTGCAGAGGTCCCCGAGGTCCCCGTGCAGCTTCTGCCTCAGTGATGTGGAGTTTGGCCACGTGGCTTGCCTGAGTGCGGCGTGGTCCGGGCAGTCTTGGAGGAGGTGTTCGCTGGTTATAGGGGCAGTGCCACATGGACATCTGTCCGTCTGGCCAACTTTCATTTTCTGATACATGTGGGCATGCATTCTGTTGTGTCCTGTACGGAGTCTGAACAGGATGACCTGGTCAGCTCTGCCCAGACTGTAGTAGCTGTCATCCTTGCAGAAGTTTGGGTGTTGCTGCTGCCACTTCTTATGATACAGGGCCTTGATAATGGTCTTCTCCTCACTATGAGAGACCTGCCTGTCTTCCTGGTATTGCTGTCCACCCTCCCTTGCAAGTCTGTCAGCCATCTCGTTTCCATAGGGCAGGAATCCACTGAAGTGTTACCTTCGCTTGTGTGGCCATATCAGACAGAGTGAGGGCAAGCTCATTCAGGTCTTTTCGTCGGGGGTCCTGAAGTGCACCCAATACAGAAAGGGCATCGGTGAAGATGACAACCTGCTTGTGTGCCTTGTCTTGATGTTCCCTGACGTGGGCCGCTGCAGTTCTAATGGCCTCTGCTTCTGCCCTGAAGTTGGTGGAGTACTTGCCAGTCGCAATGGGAATGTGGGTCTCCTCGTCTGCGTACCTTATGTACACACCGCCTCCTCCATTCCTTGTTGCTTCCATGGCGGAGCCGTCTGTGTAGACGCGAGTCCATTTCTCCCCAGGGTAGGCGGACTGAATGAGCTCTAGGGTCAGTGATTTCCTCTCTTGGTCCAACTGTGTTCCTTTCTTCCCAATGCCTGGTATGTCTGTGCATATGGCTGGGAAGTTCCGTCGGTCCCATGAGGGAACAGATGCTGTGGATGGTATTGGTGTAGGCATGTGGTCCAACATTTCTGGCTCTCTTCTTTCGAGCATCCTGCTTTGATGGATGAAACTCGATCTCTTGAGTCTCCCTTTCGTTGGCTTGCTCAGTCTGTGATGCATGGGATGGTTCTCCAGACTTTTGAATTTGGCAGATTGCGTCAGTACCTTGACGTTTCTTCTGTCTTCCAGTGGTGCGAGGCCTGTTGTCGTCTCCAGCGATTTGATAGGGGTACTGCGCATGGCTCCTGTCATCATTCTCATGGCTTGGTTCTGGAGTCTGTCCAACTTCTCCGTGTTGGTTTTGGCGGCTGTTGTAGTTGCTGCCATGCCATACTCCAGAACAGGTCGAATCCTTCCCACATAGAACCTCTTCAGGACAGCCTGGTCTGCACCCCATTCTGTTCCCGACAGTTTCTTCACTGTCTTTGACTCTGCCTTTTCCCTTTGCTTTCTATCATCTACTATCTTTCTTACTTAGATGATCTGGGAACGAAGCAGTCTGCAATGACAGCAAGCTGACTGAAGCTGATTCAACATGGAATGTACAGCAGATTGAATAATTATGGAAGGTAGCCTCCTAAGAGGAAAGACTAGAAATGTTAATTACTGTTGCTATTTTAAACTGGTTGTTAGTTAAACACTTCGAGAAGTATGCATTGCGATGTCCTCTAGACATTAAACTAAAGTCTCATGTACCTACCACATATTCTGTTATTAACAGACTAATAATTAACTAATTAAATGAGCTTACTGGTAAGTCAGATTTGATTAGAATTATTAGGAGGTTATAGTAACAGAGAGTGGCAGTACATGCCCACCCTGTTGCTTGCTTTTAATACTTTCAAAGGATTTCCCTCCCTGAAACTCATTTTTCTGGTCTAGAGGACTTGTAATTAGCTAAATCCTGAGCACAAAGTTCTGGCGGCAAACCTACAATACTCTCATGTACTACCACTCCCTGTTACTAATCTCTTAATAATTCTAATCAAATCTCACTTACCTGTAAGCTCATTTAATTAGTTAATTATTAGCTACTCCAAGCAGCTGTTCCAGTTCAGTCTTATGTTCATCGTGATACTGATGCAAACGGGCAAACTGGAGCATTTCTCTTTCTGTACTCAAACATGGTGTCCTTTGGGTGCTTTCAGTCTGTTTGAATAATAGCGCTTACTGTAAAGAAAAAGCACTGTGTCTAATCCATGCTTGCCGGCATCATGTTGTGAAACGATGGGCTTGCTAAGTGTGGACAATACAATTTGTAATATAAAGCACTCTCTTGAAATGTAACTTTTGCTCCTATTCATGCATGCTGAATGTCGATGTCTTTGTTATTCTGGCACCTGAACAAAATTTATCCTTGGGAGATAATAAAGTGAATTTGATTTGATTTGATTGAAGCCTTTGCTTACTGCTGCCGATAAGTGTGTGCTTTTAAAAAAACCAATTTGCTTATGTCTTTATAATCTTTGCTAACTATTCAGAGATTGCTATGGAATTTAAAAGTGTGCTGAGACGTGGTCCACTAAATTATCTGTTAATTGCTGGCATTAAATCTTGATTAGTAGAGATACTTATTTGTCTTTCTTAACATGCATAGATACTCTGGCGGTTTCCATGGATCTCATTTATGAAAATAACAAGAAAACCAAGAACTTCAGTGTGTGTGAAGGAAATAATGGCAACAGGTCTATGAAACAGACTTAGTGATAATGTGAATCTGAGTTTGTTTGCATTATACACTTTATGATGGTGGTATGTCCGCATGCACGTTTTAATACGACATAGGTGTGAATATGTGTCTGCAAAGGTATATCTCATGCACAAACACACATACACTACACACAAAACAAACCCCAAAGGCATTCAGATGAACAAATGCATGCCCAAACACACATTCACGCACTTGATCTTTTTAACTTTATTTTTTGGATATGCACAGTATAATCTGAGTTGACATGTAATACTATAATCAAGTGTACACGAGAGATAAGCTATCTGAATCTATCTGACCGAGTGTATTAAAGTGGGCCAGGTGGTAGCTGATTAATTCAAAGGGTAATCTTTGGCACACGCTTCTTGAAGACAGGGCAAATGTAGAATATCAAAGAAATCAGCCAAATTTATTCGATTTACATTCAGTGCTAAACAAAAACCTAAGCTACAGATGATGTGAAAATAGCTAAGTACTACATTGAATAGTCCTCCGTGATTTATAATTTCAATAAGTTAGTTTCTTTCTTCATTGCGTTTCTTTCTAACTGGCATTGAAGTACTACAGGGTGTGGTCCCCACATACCATGCTTCCAATGAACAGTTCTTTTCTCCGTGTTCGTGGTCAACCCCATTGCACTGTGTTAGGTGTCAATTCGTCGATACCATGCTTCCAATGAACAGTTCTTTTCTCCTTGTTCGTGATCAACCCAATTGCACTGTGTTAGACATCAACTCGTCGATACCATGGGCCAGTCCCCTAAATCTGGTCAGTTACGAGGCTGAACGGGCAGTGTACATGATGCACAGTCTAGCTTTGATCCCAGTGCTGTTCCTCCTCGGGGCTCCTTTAAACATCTTGAACCTGGCAGTCTTTGCAAAGCAGGGTCTTGGTGACAGGATTAACATGTGTCTCTTTTCCTTAGCTCTAGTTGATCTGCTGTATTTGATCTTCCTCTTCGTTTTACACACTGCACGTGCCTACTGGTGGCTAAAAGAAGGGGCGTGGCTGGATGCTGCTGTTCGTTACATCGTTGACACTGGCCTGATTGGATTATATGGAATCAGTTATGGACCATATTTCATATCTGCCATCATTTCTACAGAGAGGTGTGTGTGCGTGCTTTTCCCTCTGAAGGCTAGGCAGTGCATCTCCACCAAAGCGTTGCTGATGGTCATCGTGACGGGGGTGGGGGTTGTGGTGGCATTGCGTTTTGTGGTCCTAGCACGGATTGAAGTGAGCTGCATCTTCCTACAGCAGACTGGAACGACAGAGTGGTCCATTTCCCTGAGCGGGTTCTACTTCAGGAACAAAGACCTGATTGATAATCTGGACAGCGTGTTCTTTGGATTCATCGCTGTCATCTGCTCCCTGCTCGTTGTAACCATCACCACCATTATCACAGCTGTCAGACTGCATCAAGTCGTCAACTGGCGTAACCGGACTTCCTCTTCGATATCCACCAAAGAAATTGGGGTTGTCAAGATGATCATGTGTTTATCAGTGGAATTTGTCATTCTCTCCTTCCCCAATATCATTTTGCGATTTTCCACCCTGATTGACACGCAGCTTTCTGCTGCAGGCAATTATCGAAATCTGTATAACATTCTTGTGGGGTTGGCTGAAATCGCTTCTTATGCAAGCTCAGTGGTGAACTTTTTTATTTACTATTTTGCTGGCTCCAAATATCGAGAAACTCTGCAGAGGTTTTTGCCACTAAAACTTGGAAATAAAACTGTGGTGTAATCTTGGAATATTCAATGCAAAAAGAAAGCTGTTCTGAAAACATAACTATATGCATAACGAATGAAAGTATTACATTATCTCTCAATAAGAGACAGTTAAAGTGTTACTCCAAGAAGACTCTAAACTGGGCTGAAAGACTTCGTATTGTAGCCAAGAGCCTACCCCCGTTAATTTTTTTCTTTTAATCAACACCGATTTCTAATAAAACGGTTCAAACTGACTTTGTCACACCTTGATTGACCCTGAATGACCTCTCACATCGGAAGCAATTAAAATACACGCCATATTTGGTAAATAAGAATGCTGGGAAATGTTCTGAAATGGCAGTCCCAAACCATGTCACGCACTGATTTCGTTGCCACTGAAAGTGTGTCCTTTTAGTTATTTCATTATTGTTGTTTGTTTTGATGCAGACAACAGAAATGATAGTATGTGTGTCAGGCGCAAAATATAAGGGCGATGGTAAGTCTAGCAATAAGCACAGTGAGTAAGTCTGCTTCGACGACGAAATTCAGTCTAGATCTAACAAGTAAGTTTAGTAACACTAACACTCACTCCGAGTAACAGTAACAGTGTCACTGTCAGCATCAGGAGGCAGGGCGTCTTCTCCTTCCTATTTATTTGAACAACCACCATAATCTTTTGTATGCTTCTGTTGTTGTACCAAAGGGGTACGTCTGCCAGGCAGAAAGACTGCAGGCACTAGAGTAGTCTAGAATATTTTATCAATCGCTCTTCTTCTCTGCCTGGTCTAGTATAGCGTGTGTGATCGAAATTGCTAGAAATAGTCTTGTAAGACAGGGCTGCCAGGGACCCCAATTTGCCGTTTGGGGGTCTATGAAGTACTAGAATTCTAAGGGACCCTCAGGCTCTTAAAGAATGCAGGGGGTCCCAGGGATGCACTATAAAAATTCGTTTTAGCATTCATAATGACATTGGGACCCTCTGTCCCACCTCTAGGACCCTCTATACTGTAAGTGAAGGAGTCCCTGGGACCCCTTGTTTTGCGGGACGATTGGGAGCCCTGCGTCTGTTGTTTGCACTATATGACTGAATATATAGGATTAGGAGTCTTATTACAATGAACACTTTGTCAGATATTAAAAGTAGTAAAAAAATCGGTTTTTTCGTTATCCCTTTCAATGTTGGTAGTACTTAGTTGGAGGTAAAAGGTCTTTTTATTGGCATATTACAGTGTAATTTAGGATCCTATAATAGGCAGATGCCTCTCACATTGACACTGCTTTTCTTATGGTTTACTAAAACTTACTTATTTTTAAATTTGGGAATGGCATATCTCTGTTCTTTTGTTCTTTATGATAACAGGTGCTGTGGCAGACTTCAAACCCCACCACACAGAATAAACAGATTATCACAGGTGAAGAGTAGTCATTATGTCGTTAAGTCAGCATTTGCAGTTCATACCCACAAAAGAACATTTATTTTTAATCTTTGTCTTAGATCATTGGTTTAAACAAGATTTAATCAAGATTAGATCATTGTTGTGTTTAGTTTACTTTTGTCAATCTATAATTTATTTCCTCAACCACACTATGCAAATAAATCTTGAATTTTAATGGAAGACATAAATGTTAATATTGCTTTACATTAAAACTGTTTACTTTGAAAGTGGTTTTTTTCTAAGTACATGAGTACAAGGTTAAAATTTAAAATTAATTTGGTAAAATAGTTCAGATTGATTAAATAACTTTTTAACTTGTTTCTTCAGCCAAAATAATATACAGTAAGCATAGATACAGTAAAACCCGGTTATAAGGAAATCGAAGGGAGATAATGTTTTGTTTTCTTATATTCGATACTCGGATATAAGAAAACATTTTGAATTTGTTTTCTTATAACCGATTTGAATGGGAAAAAAAATAAAAAAATAAAAGAGAACAAAATAAAATAAAAGACAAACAGAAACGAAAACGAAGAGAAAATGCTTTTACCTAATTTGGAAGTGTATTTGCCAGAAGGTACTAGGCCTACAGTGCCCATCCACTGTCAGTCAACCCTGTAAAGATTTAAAAAATTTAAAAAGTAATGTGTGTATTATGTAGGTATTTTAAATGTGAGTTGTGTGATACAGTGATTTTTGTTTGGAACTAATTTTAAGTACATGTATTTTGAATATCTCTTGTGTATACTTTTTTTCCCAAAGCGCGGTGAGTGCTGCTGTCTCAGGAGACTAGCGCTATAGAAGTTGTATTTATTATTATTATTATTGTTATTGAGTACACGAGTACAAATTATTTTGTAATAAATCAATTTAGCATTTAAAATTACACTGGTAAAATAGTTCAGATTTGTTAAATAACTGTTTTCAACTTTTCTTCAGCCAAAATAATGAACAGTAAGCCTAGATACATTAATTCTATTATTCATGCTGCATTCTGAAATACTGCAGCAAAGGCTTGAAAAAAAGAAGCTTTACCTATTAAAAAAAAACCATTTCAAACTGCAAATAAATGTTTTACAGCAACACTTAAAACTTTCAATGTATTTTTTTAAATCATAATTATTAATTGTAAGAAACAAACACAACGTTGTAATTATAGTGTGCTTGTAATAAAAAAAATGTTCAGATACTGCTAGTATATGTTACCATGATAATAATAATAATAATAATTAATAACATTTATATGGCGCAGTATCCTGACAACAGCTCAAAGCGCCTTACAGATACAGCGCATATACAAAGCACACATGAACATGATAATACAGGCACGTAATATGAATTCACTATTATTGAAATAAACAACAGAATACCAGGACATACAAGCTACAGATCATACAAAATACGTACAAATATACACAAGCACAATAAGAGATAATAACAGATGCAAACGGAAGAAAAAAATGAAAACTCACGCACTCGCCAGCTTAAACGTATAAGTTAAAGCCTCATGTACAAGATATGAAAAAAAGTCCAACATAATGACGTCATTAAAAAAAAAATTCAAAATGAATATAAATTAAGAGAAACGACACACACAAACACACACTCGCGTTCGCCCATGCATGCATAGAAAATCAAACCCAAAGTCAAATCAAAATCAAATCCCCACCCCCACCCACTAATCCGCTCCAGTCACCTCACCTTCTTCACACAACATATTTATCGAACAAAATGACATAAGTCAATAATAAAGCAAGAAATGGAGAGGGGGGATTCACACACACACACACACACACACACACACACGCACGCATGCACACACACAGAGACACACACGTGCATGCATGCACACACACACGCACACACACACAGTAGGAGTTGTATAAGGGAATTAATTTTAATACTTACAAAGAAGAGCAATGTCTTGCACTTACAGAAGTAGGTCTTAATACCGGTAGGTGGAGAGTCTTGGGAGGTTCCACTGTATCAGCCATTTTAGTCCTTTTGCAATAGTACCTTGTCGCATATAGCCCTCAAAATAATGCTTTATATTATTTGGTTTCACTTTTAAATATTTTGAATACTGTCTTTAAAAATCTTTAATGTCGCTGATGTGTGTTCAGAGGCAGTGTGGATGGATCTCTCTGTGAAGGATGCTACAAATGCTGAGGAGTGGATATTGCTACAGAGTGCAGTGGACCACAAGGAAAGGGTGTAAATGATGCCGGAGAGGTTCGAGCAAAGCCGCCATGCAAAACAGCACCAGTCGCCACAGAATATTTCTTCATACTTTGTTGTATTGCAATTATTTTATTATATTCCTTTAGTTCTGCTTAGTGATAGCATTGACATATTTTTAATGTTTTTTATTTGTGGTCAAATAAATTATTATAATTACAAATTAGCAGAGATACGAAAAAAGGCAAATAATTACATCTAAAAAAAATATACAAGCAAAGGGAGATAACTTGTACTTATGTACAATAGACTTGTTTTTTGCTGTCTGAACTTCTGTTATGGGCTGTTGCTCCCACGCCCACGCATTGATTTTTCAGGTCGCAGAACCCAAAATCAGTGGTCCAAGGGGGGTGAATCTATGTTAGGCCATCAGGAGGCAACCACAGGAGAAGACACTGCACTGCTGCTGAGTCACTTCCGTGAAGCCTGTTCTGAGCTAAAATACGCAGGGTACCACCTACTAAGTTCCCTACTGATGACAATAATGTTTTAGTCACAGAGCCAGCGTGAGTAAAGTTTTTGTCCGAGGGCGCCACTACGTCCTTCCATCAACAGCTCCCCAGAACATCCCGGGATACTGTTCCCCATGACTTTAACCTGAATGCATCAAGGGCATAGACTGGATTGAAAAAATAAAATTGAGGTCACTATGAGAACAGGAATGCAATGTGACAGAATTTGAGACAAGGTGAGTTTTGTGTGTGTGTGTGTGTGTGTGTGTGTGTGTGTGTGTTCAGAGGCAGTGTGGATGGATCTCTCTGTGATCATGACAGGGTTATTCTATGAATTTTTCATAATCATATTCTAGCCCTAGAACCTGCAATGTTGCTAATGAAATTAGAGCAACTCTCTCAGAATCGCATCCGTCAAATTGATGAAGCTGGACTATGTGGTTTCAGTCTTCCCATAGCACTCTTACTCTATGTAGTAGTGGGCCCAGGACCGAAAAAAGTCTCACCTCTGATGGGATTCGAACCTAAGACTTCCGAGCCACTAGTCCGCAACACTACCACTGCATCACAGTGTTCCTGTGAATTTAGCATTTTTAGCCTGGAAAAATGTCGCAACACATTGCTTATTGGATCGTACAGGATACAGTTTCTTTAAAGAAGTAACATTTCTATTGTGGTACATTCATGATTTTTATTTTTATTTTATATATTAACTTATTTTTGCAAAATGATGTAGCAGTAAGTAAAGTTTTCTTCTTTTTTTTGGAGTTACATCGTGTAGCAATACTACTACTACTACTACTAATAATGAAATATGACTTTCAGTGAGACGGTCACATGATACAAAGTATTGTTTACTAGTCCCTTTTTCTACACCACTTCCACTTCTCTGTGAAAACCAACTCCATTTAATTCAGTAATTCGAATCCATCTGAAAAGATTGTGACAGTATAATCACACTTTCTTCAAATATCAATAAGTAATCAATGTCAATATGTAACACAAACGTTAATACATGTACCGGTATCTAGGTTATGAGTTCCCTTTCTGAATAAACTTTTCATCTTGGATCAAAGTGTGTGCTCTATGCATAGTTGAATACAGAATGTTTTCTTGTTGTCTGAGTGAATATTTGTATGCAGTTGCTTCATGGAAATGTTCTTTTCATAATTTTTCAACAGCCTAGATATTAGGCGGTATGTGTGTGTGTGTGTGCGTGTGTGCGTGTATGCAAGGAATAAGCGAGACTTGGGTGTGTAATAGACATGAGGACTATTTTTAAGATTTGTGTTCATTATACAACTAATTATAAAAAGATCAGTTTGGGGGGGGGGGGGGGGGTATGGAGGAGGGACACAAAGACTGATCACTGTATAAGTGTATTGTTTTTTTTATGAATGTGTCTGTAGAAATAAGAGAGGTGTGAAAAAAGTTGTTTTTTTTTAGTTGATTTTCTAACTTTTGTGTGTGTGGGGGTAAGACAGTTTTGAAAGAATTGTTTTTGTTATACAATTACTGGACAAAATGAGCACATTATTAGTTCCCGAGCCAAGCCTGTATGCGTCTGTGCGTGCGTGCATCCTGCCGCGTTTTCTTGAGAACCATTCAATCTGTTTCAATCATTTTGAGTGTATGAATTTCAGAGGATATTGCCTGATTGCTTCAGTTTTACGTTTAAGGTCAAGGTCATGCTGATTAAGGAATTCACCCCCCAAAACACTTAATCACAAGTATCTCGCACACAGGTTGTTCCTGAGGGTGATCCAGGTGAACCACCACTAAGGACCACCCTGGATCACCCGCAGGAACAACTTTGATCAGCCTGAAGGTGATCGAGGGTGTTCCTGAGGGTGATCGAGGGTGTAGGGAAGAGGAGGTAGGGGGTGTAACGGGCAAAGGACATGTCTGCTGCCTGGTTCAGCCGCTCGGGAACTTATCTGCTGCTCAGCGATCCACTTGATTCTGTTTGTTTTTGTGAGGGGATGGGGGGTGGTAAAAGAGATTTGAAACAATTGGTTTTTTTATATTCAGTTAGTTTTAAAAATGTCGGCCAGTTTTTTAATGTGGGGTATGTTGGAGACATAATTATTGATTGTAAGAAACAATCACAGCGTTGTGATTATATTGTGCTTGCTCACTTTTCATCATCAATCTATGGTTGTGACACAAATTGTATTACTTTATTTTTGGTTCCCGGGGGGGTATGAGAGATTTGAAAGAGTTATTATCACTGCTGTTAATAAAATAGTGTTATCCCTTTTTTTATGCTGTGATTTTTTTAGAGCAAATACGAAGCGATGCACTCCTTCCTTCCGTGGGGATACCGGGCGGGGGAGTCTTACGTACAAATAGTTCCCCCACCTTCTGGAATGTCTGTTCTTGTAACTTCATCTAATCTGTTCATCTCTTTAACTCTGCCTTTTCCCTTGCTTTGTGTCATCGACTATCTTTCTGACTTTTGGCCCATTCTCCTTTGAGCTCCTCCGAAATATCGGAATGTGTCGGCTGAATGCAGAGAGGACACCAGTAAAAACTGAAAAACGGACACATACGTACCCATTGTGGCCTTATGGCCAAGGAACGCAGAAGAAGAAACGATGCACTAAAGATGCATGTTGTAAGATTCCAGTAATAGTCTTACATTTTCTTAACAACTGAAATGATGCATTCTTTTCTATAACAACCACAATGCCTCTGTGATACTCATAGTGTTCAAAATGTTGTCCAACCTATTTTACCCCATGTATAATTTGCTTATGGAAACATGCATTTGCACAGCAGATATACAGCATGCAGACAAATTTAAAGTTGGCAAGCCTATGCGTTTCAATAATGATAATTGAATTTAGAAAGTGGCTTCACCTGCAAAATTTCTTCATTCTGAAAATTGGCTTGCAATCAAATACCAAGTAGCTTCAGTCAAAAGTCAAAACATTGAAGGACATCAGCATCTCAAATAATTCAATCAATTTATCAATCGATCAATCAAGTAACTAATCAGCAAATTTAATTTTTATCCTTTTAAAAATATGAGAAAAACAGTAGAATGTAGAGCTTACAATATAACACATACTGTAAGGGTATGTGCACATTAATCTGCAACCTGCAGATTCTGTACAAACCCCATTCCCATGCGGAAACTCATCTGCAAACCCACCCGCTTATGTTACATAAGTGAATGGGGTTTCTGTAAGGAGCTTGCGGGTTGGGGATCTAATACATGTGCACAACCCCTTAGACAAGAGTTTGCAAATTAAACCTACGATACGATATTAGATACTTGGTGAGGCATCAAATGTGATCAATGAATACTTAAAATTTGAGCTAATACATGGAAAAGTGACATGCACACAAACATGACACATGTAGCCTATATTAATATACACACAGTATAGTGTAGAGTGGCACAGTCGTAGCGCGTTCATTTCGTGTCAAGTAACCCGAGTTCGAACCTTGGTACAGGAGATTTTTCCTCTCACTTTGCAATAGGCCTTACGGTCTGAACGTGGAGTCTTTTGGATGGGACGATAAACTGAGGTCCCATGTGCCCATGCACTTAGCACACATTAAACCCAGTGGCAACGAAAAAGTTGTCATTTGGACAAAATTTATCCCCCCCCCCCCCTCACTCCTTTCCTTTTTCATCAGTCACAAAAATCTCATGCAAAAACAAAATTCGGGGGTGTGCCTCTAGCTGCGACGCGCTCTCCAAGTAGGAGCAACCTCAATTTCACAGAAACGCCTCTGTGACTGTAAGGTACCTAATACCTAATACACACATAGTGACAAACACACACACACACACATTTACCGTATAACATCACGAGAAGTGGATAGACGTTAAAACACAAGCTGACATGTGCACACACAATATACATATATAAAGATTAAACGGTAAGGTTTTAGATGAAATAACAGTGCAGGGGGCGGATCTGAAGGGGTTTTCCAGGGTTTACGCACCCACCCCTCCCCTCAATCTTTGCCCCAAGCACGCACCTTGTACAATGGTAAAAAGAAGAAAATAGCTCAAATTTTGCTTCAATAATCACTCAATTGTAACATTTTCCGGAGGCTTTGCCCCCTGGGCTCCCACAAAGCAATTACACCTTGACCAAAGACCTATGCAGATCCCTGGACTCCCCAAGGACACCCCCCTCCCCCTCCCACCACCACCTTACAAATCATTCGGTCCGCCCCCGCAGTGAACCAACAAAAAAACATCGTTCTCAGATCTGAATTTTTCATAAATAGCTAGGCGCGCGACATGCACAGAAGCAGAAAATTGTAGGCCTCCCAGTCATCAAGTGATTCTAATTCAGACTAGATAGTAGATTACACAAGCATCATAATGGTGATCAATTGACGCTACCCCAGGTTCTGGCATCACTCCACACCATCTGTTCGATGTACAGTATTCCACGGTCACACGTGTCTCATAAATGTTCTTGATGCTGGAAAATGTTGGTTCTTCTTCCAGGGCGTGTCGTCGCGATTGTCATCAGAAGTGGCGTGAGCAACGCTCTGATCCTGATCTTGGTAGAACTCTGAACTGCATGACAGTAATTGATTTGGAGATTTATTGTTGCTGCTTCAGTATTTTGACCCTTGATCTTGCTTTCTCGCTTTTGATGTCGTTTCGCTGCTCAAATAATAGGCCTATTCACATGTGCTTCAAGCGACGGATGTCAGACTAGATCTAAATAAATGTTTATGTCGCTGTTGGTGTGAGATGAAAGTGTTAATTCTTTCTTTTGAAAACTGTGTTCTGCCTGAAATTCTGATCGCCTGCTGTCTTTTTTTCCCTTCACTATTGGTGTCTCTGTCCACTGCCCTCTGCAGTAGGAACGATACTATACTCTATTCACGATGGCGACGCTCTGTCGCGTTTGAGACCGTCGTCTGCTAGGCCAAATCTGAAGATTACAAGAGTTATTTCCCTTGTTTATTAAGAGAAAAATAATAAAAATGAAACAGACTGTAACGTCACTGGAACATACAGCAAACAAACAACTACACGACAAGTGCAAAGTGACGTTATTTTATTCACAAGAGACAAAACAAAACTACTGGATATTTCGGCGAATGCGCCTTTATCAACACAGACAAGCAATTAAACAGCAAACATCAAATATAGCAAAAGGAGCAAAAAGTAGGCAACAGAAGGAGCAAAAAATAAAAACACACACATCAAGATCAAAATAAAAACAATACTTCCCCTCTACAGTCCAACGTGTAAGGAAATGTGGCTTGATGTTCTCGTAGAGGAGAAGACAGTTTTAGCGTAGGAAAGGGTGAGGGGAAACTGAGATGAAAAAACATTCTCGTCTTGTTTCTTTCCTCAAACCTGTTTTTTGGAGTGCCACTTTAAGTTATGCGGCAGATATACGAGATACTAACAATTTGTTTCACAACTTTTTATCTCATTTTGCTGCTTTTTGTCAACTTGTCCCTCCATCTCTCTCAACGGAAACAGTGTTAATATTTCAGGAATTGTTAGCGTAGATTAAAATAATGACTCGAGCATTTCTTGTAGTGTCTCTTGTTCAATCAACAGAGACTCTTCCTCTTTTACCTTTTTTTAAGAAAAAGTCATAATAACATGTACAATGTGATTAACATTTTACTGAATAAGAAAATAAAGAACATTTAAACATGTAATGTATTTAACTATTCGCGGATGTGTTTGTGTATTCTCTCTCTCTCTCTCTCTCTCTCTCTCTCTCTCTCTCTCTCTCTCTCTCTCTCTCTCTCTTATGGAGTTTTGTATCAGGAGACTCCTTTTTGCTGACGATGTTGTCCTTTTATCGTCAACCCCTATAGTCCTGCAAAGCCAGTCGAATGTTCTCCACAGATGCTGTGTGAAGCTGAAATGTAATATTGACAAACAAAACTAAAGTAATTTGGGGGGGTTGGGTTGGGGCGGATTCCTTGGTAAAAATGAAGAGTGGTCCTTTGAAGGAAGTAATCTAGAAGTTGTAACTAAATATTCCTATTTGGGTTTTGTTTTTTCTACAAAGCTTAGCCCACGGATTAGAACCGAACATTTATTATTGAAAGGGACAAAAGCGGCTGTTAGTTTAATAAAAAAAAGCTTTTCAGTAAAACAAAGATTTATCCTACCAGATTTATTTCAAGATTTGTGATGCTAACAATAATCCTGTTTTGTTATACTCGTCTGAAGTTTGGGGGTTTAATTGTCTTGAGCATTTACAAAAAGTCTACTTAATGATTTGTAAGCGTTTCTTAGGCGTCCCATTAAAACACCAAATAAACTGGTGTATGGAGATCTGGGTAGATATCCCTCGTACATCAACGCGCACATGTTCGCGCTGTTTTTATGGACAGAAAACAGGTTGTCTCGTCAAGCTTATGACATGCAATTGTTACTTGATTTTAATGGCAAAAATGCTGGGTATCACAGGTAAGGGAATTCAATTGTTGTGTAAAACTGGTTTTAATTTCAGTCGAAAATGCTGCCGAACACCTGGCACAATAACGGAGGACCTAGGATGCACAACTTTCACATGCGGATAGGTACTAAAGATATCTAGTCCAAGTTCAAAATGAAGGTCATAGATCAAAGGTTAAGGTCATTGGTGCTGAAAATGCTGCCGAACATCTGGCACGATTACGATTGAACGGAGGGACCTAGGACACTCATATTTTGCTTGTGGGTAGGTATTAAGGATATCAAGACAAAATTGGAAAATCAAGGTCATAGGTCAAAGATCAAGGTTACTGGACACAAAAGTGCTGCCGCGCGGCTGGTGGTCTAGCGTCTTAATGCTCTAGGTTTGTTTGTTTTTCTGTCTGTCCCAAGGATATCTCCCGAACAGCTTGACAGAATCGCTTCAAATGTGAGGTGTATCACCAAGAGAGAAAGGCATCGCAGCAGAAATTATCCCTGTCGTGACCTTGACCTTGACTTATAGAGTCTTCAAACTTGGCATGTAGGTGCATTGGCATATGGCGATTCTGATGTGTTTGCGCGGGGGGTTATGTTTGAAAGCTAAATATATACTGGCCACCACAAACTTTACTATGTGAATAACGCAAATGAGCTATTAAGAACATAATAGAAGTAATGCAACATAACCGGTTGTGTGTGTGTGTGTGTGTGTGTGTGTGTGTGTGTGTGTGTGTGTGTGTGTGTGTGTGTGTGTGTGTGTGTGTGTGTGTGTGTGTGTGTGTGTGTGTGTGTGTGTGTGTGTGTGTGTGTGAGAGAGAGAGAGAGAGAGAGAGAGAGAGAGAGAGAGAGAGAGAGAGAGAGAGAGAGAGACAGACAGACAGACAGGGAGAGAGAGAGAGACAGAGAGACACACAGAGAGAGAGTGTGTGTGTTAGTGTTTGTGTTTATAAAATCAGTAAATGATACTAGATCCCTCCACAAATGACAAAACAAATCTTTGCCAAATTAAGTAATGCAACTTAAACGGTTGTGTGTGTATGTGTGTGTGTGTGTGTGTGTGTGTGTGTGTGTGCGTGTGCGTGCGTGCGTGCGTGCGTGTGTGTGCGTGCGTGCGTGCGTGCGTGCGTGCGTGTGTGCGTGCGTGCGTGCGTGCGTGTGTGTGTGTGTGTGTGTGTGAGAGAGAGAGAGAGAGAGAAAGAGAGAGAGAGAGAGAGAGAGAGAGAGAGAGAGAGAGAGAGAGAGAGAGAGAGAGAGAGACGTGTCAGTGTTTGTGCTTATAAAACCAGTAAATAATACTAGATCCTTCCACAAATGACAAAACAAATCTTTGCCAAATCCATCTAATACACAACTTGGTGTTTTTTAGAGATAATATTGTTTATGTTGAATTTATTAATGATGTTGTGGCGTAAATATTTGCATATCAGTAATGTCTTAATTGTCTAGGCCCCTTATTCAGACTTATTCAAACTCACCAGCATAACAGTCCATTGCTCACTTCTATCGTTTTTAAGTAAGGTGATTGCTGACAACTTTGGTGTGCAGATTTGATTCTATCCTGAAAACGCTTTAAAAAAAAATCAAACTCAATAATTCCATTATATAATCCGCATGTAAACCCACACAGTTGCATGACCCCATTCATATTCCACCACAGGGGCGGATCAGTTGGACATGGAAGGGGGGAGGGTTCAAATACTCGCATGGAGGGCCTTAGTGTTACAATGCTCCCCAGAAGTTGACGATAATTTGATTTTTAAAGATGCAACCAAGGCCTCTTATGAGAGAATACGCTAAAATGGCACTGAGTCGCATTTCTCTCTGTCTTTTCTTTCATTTGGGCGTACTTGGAAAACTGTTGTAATAGGATGAATAAAATTTAATGTCCACGTCAACAAGTGGCTAAAGAAAAGATTGCCTTTATGAGCACAATTATCAGTGGTGACCCTTGTCCTGAGTATGGAAGACACAACACCAAACAGACAAAGAAAACCCGTCAGCAGCCAGGAGCAAAGAATGGTGCCTATGTACAGTCTCTTCCTGGACGTGTATCCAGCCTCTGCTATCCATGGCTGAGCAGACGTGCAATGAGTTCACCAGTGACAGCAGCTGTACTGGATAGTTGTGCAATTTACAAAGAGGGGGAGGGAGTACAAGGACTTTATTCCTGGCTATGAGGGTGATCATGCTGATGAGCTACTTGGTTGCATTGGCAGGCTAGTGACATTGTGATGCTATTATGCTATTATAATAATAATAATAATAATAATAATAATAATAGTAATAACTAACATTTATAGAGCGCCCTTTCTCTCTTGAGCTCACGGCGCTTCACAGTTATTTAAATAAATACATAGATCATAAGCTACTACAATATTAACTACCAAAAACATAGCACATAGCCACAACACGCACGCACACACACACATACGTCCGCACAAACACACACGCGCGCGCGCACACACACACCCACACACAGTGTGGGGAACATAGTTTTAAGGCAGGAAACAGGACAAGGAAGAAATCAGAGGTATTGCCGGAAGAGGTGACTTTTAAGAGCGGTTTTGAAAAATTGGACAGATTTAGCAGAACGAAGTTCATCAGAGTCATAACATGAATGACCATAGTTAGCTGACAGTCGAGGGTTACACCAAGGTTTTATCACGTTAATGCATCCACATAACAACACTCCATGCCAGCTGAGCACTGGTATCAAGCCTACGGATACAATATCTCTTCGCCGCATCATAGAAGTTTTCATGATGGCCAAAACTTGGATAAGACACTTGTTAGGGTGGTCTTCCGCCAAGTATGACTAACTTTGAAGCATGATGCTTCTAAGCCGATTGGCAATGATACTTTTTTTTGTGGAAGCAGACTCACTTTGAACAACATATCATTCCTTTCAACTGTAGCTGGAAAATGCGTGGGTCAGTACTTATTACACAACATTGACTACTGGAATAATTGTCGGCACCAGACGGTAAAGGTAAAGATGTGCCACCCCCCCCTGCATTTCTCGGTTAATTGTATTTTTCCGTTTTTGCCTTTCTTACCATACATAAAGCTGTATTTTAGGAACATTTTTAGCTAATAACCTTTTTGGAATACTAACCCTATCCCTAACCCTAGCCCTAAACATAACCCTACCCCGCGATTTGTCACAGTTGTGGTTCGTTGCGTTTTTCCGTCTTATAGGGTGGGGGGTAGGGTTAGGTTTAGGGCTAGGGTTAGGGCTAGGGTTAGTATTCCAAACAAGTTATTAGCTAAAACATGTTCCTAAAATACAGCTGACAATCAAAAATATGTAATGCAGCAATGGGTGCACAGCAGGGCAGCACCCATCTGCACATAATTCTGCAAATGAAAGGAGGCTTTGTGTGCAAAGATCTCATGACAGTTGCCATCGGAGATTCTGACAATGATCAAATGATGAAGAGAGCATTGTGGACATTTAACCTGTTGAAGACAAAAACATGTTTGTACAATAATATGTATCTGATCAGTTTCTAAGAACGTGGCCATTTTATTTTGTGCTACAATCCCCGACAGAAAGAAGACCCACTGATTCACTAATAATTATATTCTTGAAGTTGCATGCCGCTTGACATTAGTCTGCAATCCCAATGAGACCACTAAAAGTACACCTTTCTCTAACAAGAGTGGAAAAGCAAGAAGTGCGCACCAATAAATCCTCTGATGCTTTCCCCACTCTTTCCCTTCTTCACTCATCCCTCCATTCAATGGTACGTTGGCCCTTTTTCCCACCTATAAATCGACACTAATCGCTGCATTCTACTGCTTGGCGCCTAGCAACAAAGGTCAAGCGTTAAGATGAAGGTTAGAGATGTCATCGGTACTTAGGTTAGCATCTATATAACCATTGGCTAATGTACCAATTATGAGACCGTTACTGCAGAGATTTAAAATATAATAAAACAAAAAGTTGAAATATTAAATGCAACTTCTAGGTCAAGCATTTAAGATGAAAGGTTTAGGCATAAAATAGGCATCAGTAATTCAATATCCTTTATAAACATTAGCTTAGAAAAAAAACATAGCTTATTTTACGACAGCAGTGCAAAAGTTAAAAAAATTATAGTCAATACAATAAAATCACATACTCAAAGTCAAAGGTCAAGGTCAACAAGGCATGCTGAGTGGCACATCAGTTTCATTAAAATAGTAGCACACAAATTCGAAGTGATTCTGTGAAATGGTTCTTAAGATAATTGCCAGGCAAATAAAAGGACACAAAAGATCGCGATATTCCTCTCCGCAGAGTGGCAGGAGGCTAATAAGTACTAAAATAGGATATAGTTCATATAGTTTGAATCATTTCAGTAAATTATACTATTTTTCTTACAAAAAAAGTAGTAGATACAAAATAATTTCGATAAGTACAGTGCGTGTTTGTACAGTTCTCTAGAGTCCCATGGCGGCCATTTTGAATATTGCGTCATAACTGAAAATGCCCAACATTTACAATTTGGCCTCCAACGGATTTGGATTCAGCACCTTCAAATCATGTTAGAACGACATAAAAACTCTTATATATATATATATCACAAAACAAAGTAAAGCTTAATTTCGCCTGGACTAGTGATAGTGATTGTGAAATAATAAAGAGAGAGAACGGGGAATTCCGGAAGAGAGATGGAGAAAGATAGAGATTGGGTGTACATACAGACTGACAGAGAAAATGACTTTTTTTAGTCTTCATCTGTCTCTGCTTTTTGATAAGTGATAAATCCGTGAATTGAAAAGAAAATTTAAAAAAGGAGCTATTGCTAGAGAAAAACTGTAACTATAATGTTGAAGATGTTTTGTGAATATTAAGATCTATGTTAATAAGCTACTTATATTAGGCACACCTACTTATCTATCTACTTGTCTGACTCTGCGTCTTTTTCATGCCCGCAACATCCCATCCTCCTTTCCTTCCTTCCTTCCTATCTTCATCTCCCCTCACTACCTTAAAAGGCATGCAGCTGCGTGTATGGCTTGTATGTATAGGCTCACATTATGTTATGTACACACTGCATATAAATGAAGATCTGTTATACTTATCATATGCTTTGGGCAGGTGGGCTGGCATATGTTTAAGCGGTCAAATTTGCCACTTTGAGAGGCCAAGTCGGGATGGTCGCTCCATTGACAGTGCCAATGACAACAGAGACGGTTTGAACGTGCATTTCAACAGCGGGGTCTTCAACAAAGCTTTCTATCAGCTTGTTGAGGTAGACAGAGAAAGACAGATAATCACATAAGTACACATACAAATAGAGACAGACAGACATTGGCGGAGAAGCGGTTAAGCTAAAGTCTCATGTACCTACCACATATTCTGTTATCAACCAACTAATAATTAACTAATTAAATGAGCTTACTGGTAAGTGCGATTTGATTAGAATTATTAGGAGGTTAGTAACATAGAGTGGCAGTACATGCCCACCCTGTTGCTTGCTTCTATTACTTTGAAAGGATTTTCCTCCCTGCAAGTTCATTTTTCTGGTCTAGAGGACTTGCAATTAGCTAACTCCTGAGCGCAAAGTTATGGCGGCAAACCTACAACGCTCTCATGTACTACCACTCTCTGTTACTAATCTCCTAATAATTATAATCAAATCACACTTACCTGTAAGCTCATTTCATTAGTTAATTATTAGCTACTCCAAGCAGCTGTTCCAGTTCAGTTTGAATGCATTGTCTGCAGGTCCCTATTTCAGCTTCTCTTATTTCGTGACAGTTTTTAAATTAACACTCGCCACCGTCTAACCCAATCAAAAGTTTATTCTAAATTTAGTTGTAATACGGGACAGTGGGTGGATGCCTCGTGTCTCCATACGGGAAGCTGGATGACCCCGCCCCATCCACGAGTCTCTCCCCGTGGGGATACTGGGGGATCTTTTGTAAAAAAAATAGTTCCCCCACATTCTGGAAGTTCTGTGCTTGTAGCTTCCTCTAATCTGCCACTGTCTTTGACTCTGCCTTTTCCCTTTGCTTTCTATCGTCTGTTATCAACCAACTAATAATCAACTAATTAAGTGAGCTTACTGGTCAGTGAGATTTGTTTAGAATTATTAGGAGGTTAGTAACATAGAGTGGTAGTACATGCCCACCCTGTTGCTTGCTTCTAATACTTTGAAAGGATTTCCCTCCCTGTAAACTCATTTTTCTGGTCTAGAGGACTTGCAATTAGCTAAATCCTGAGCGCGAAGTTCTGGCGATAAACCTACAGCGCTCTCGTGTACTACCACTCCCTGTTGCTAATCTCCTAATAATTCTAATCAAATCTCACTTACCTGTAAACTCATTTAATTAGTTAATTATTAGCTAATATACCCCAAGCAGCTGTTCCAGTTCATTAGATTAACATGCGGTCTTATGTTCATCGTGATACTGATGCAAACGGGCAAACTGGAGCATTTCTCTGTCTGTACTCGCACATGGTGTCCTTCGGGTGCTTTCAGTCTGTTTGAATAATAGCACTTAATGTAAAGCAAAAGCACTGTGTCTAATCCATGCTTGCCGGCATCATCTTGTGGAACGATGGGCATGCTTGAATAGAACTAAGTGTGCACAATACAATATATAATATTAAGCCTTTGTTTACTGCTGCCGATAAGTTTGTGCTTTAAAAAAAATCTGTTTATGGCTTCATAAACTTTGCTAACTATTCATATATCGCTATGGAATTTAAAAGTGTGCGAGTAGTCGTCCACAAAATAATATGTTAATTGCTGGCATTAAATCTTGATGCGTAGAGATACTTATTTGCCTTTCCTAGCAACAAAGACTTGGTGTATCTGTGTGCATAGTTTTGTGTATTCCGAGTTCTTACAGAACGGGAGTACATTGGAATGAGAACGAGGGATGTGTGTTGTCATGTCCGCGTGTGTGTGTGTGTGTGTGTGTGTGTGTGTGTGTGTGTGAGTGTGTGTGTGTGCGCGTGTGCGTGCGTGTGCGTGCGTGCGCGTGCGCATGTGTGTAAGTGTGTGTGTGTTTGTGTATATGTGTGTGTGCTTGTGCGCGCGTGCGTGCGTGTGCGTGCGTGTGTGTGCGTGTCTATGTGCATGTTTGCATGTGTGTGTACACGCTCGCATGCTTGTAAATACATGTCTGTATGTTTAATAGATGTTCGTGTGCATTTGTGTGTGTGTTGTTGTTGTTGGTTTGTGTGTGTGTGTGTGTATGTGTGTGTGTGTGTGTGTGTGCGTGCGTGCGCGTGCGTGCGTGCGTGCGTGCGTGTGTGTGTGTGTGTGTGTGTGTGTGTGTGTGTTTGTGTGTTTGAAAAGAAGAGTCTCTGCACAGCTATTTCGGGAGGAACGTTTAGTTTATCTATAGGCCTATTGTTTTCATAAAGGTTTTTCCAAGCTAACTTTAGTTTACCACAAGTAACTTTTCATAAATAACAGTCAAGAATATGTTGTAGTATGTGACAAAATTAGTTGTATTTCAGTGGATATTGCTAGATTTTCACTCATAGGCAATTTTTTATATTTTTCCGTTAAGATATTAGCGAATGAAAACCTGGCATTGGTGGTAGCCTTGTCATTTTCTATGGCAAGTTTGTAACACAAACCTTGGCTTTATAATTCACTTATGCGATTCTGACGTTTACTTTTTAGAAAAACATAAGCTTACTTGGGAATTATGGTGAGCAGATGACAGCGATGAATCCAAAAAACACGCTGTCCAGATTATCAATCAGGTCTTTGTTCCTGAAGTAGAACCCGCTCAGGGAAATGGACCACTCTGTCGTTCCAGTCTGCTGTAGGAAGATGCAGCTCACTTCCATTCGTGCTAGGACCACAAAACGTAATGCCACCACAACCCCCACCCCCGTCACGATGACCATCAGCAAAGCTTTGGTGGAGATGCACTGCCTAGCCTTCAGAGGGAAAAGTACGCACACACACCTCTCTGTAGAAATGATGGCAGATATGAAATATGGTCCATAACTGATTCCATACAATCCAATCAGGCCAGTGTTAATAACGTAACGAGAAGCGGCATCCAGGCACGCCCCTTCTTTTAACCACCAGTAGGCACGTGCAGTGTGTAAAACGAAGAGGAAGATCAAATACAGCAGATCAACTAGAGCCAAGGAAAAGAGACACATGTTAATCCTGTTACCGAGACCCTGCTTTGCAAAGACTGCCAGGTTCAATATGTTTAAAGGAGCCCCGAGGAGGAACAGCACTGGGATGAAACCTAGACTGTGCATCATGTACACAGCACGTTCAGCCTCGTGACTGACCAGATTTAGGGGGTTGTGCCATGGCGTCGATGAGTTGACGTCTAACACAGTGCAATTGGGTTGACCACGAACACGGAGAAAAGAACTGTTGATTGGAAGCATGGTATCGACGAGTTGATGTCTAACACAGTGCAATTGGGTTGACCACGAACACGGGGGAAAGAACTGTTCATTGGAAGCATGGTATGTGGGGACCACACCCTGCAGTACTTCAATGCCAGTTTGAAAGAAACGCAATGAAAAAAGAAACTAACTTCTTGAAATTATAAATCACGGAGGACTATTCAATGTATTACTTGGCTATTTTCACATCATCTCTAGCTTAGGTGTGTTTTTTATCACTGAATGTAAATCGAAGGAATTTGGCTGATTTCTTTGATATTCTACAGTTGCCCTGTCTTCAAGAAGCGTGACTGTGCTAAAGATCACCCTTTGAATTAATCAGTTACCACCTGGCCCACCTTAACAAACTCTGTCATATAGATTCAGATAACCTATCTTTCGTGTACACTTGATTATAGTATTACATGTCAACTCAGATTATGCTGTGCATATCCAAAGCAGCGTGTGCTCATTAACAGGCAAAACAAATCAAGTTAAAAACATCAAGTGCGTACATGCGTAATTTAGCATGCTTTTGTTCATCTGAATGCCTTTGGGGTCTGTTTTCTGTGTAGTGTATGTGGGTTTGTGCATTACTGACTAGACTAGTGTTAATTGGGGGACATTCGTTTTATTTAGCTCAGTACAAAAATCGATTTTCTCTCTCACACACACACAACCGTTTATGTTGCATTACTTTACTTGTATTCTTTATTGCTCATTTGCGTTATTTACATAGTATAGTAAGTTTGTGTTGGCCAGTATATATTTAGCTTTCAAACATACCCCCCCCCCCCCCCAGCACATAAAACACACACACACACATGCACGCACGCGCGTGCGCGCAAACACATCATCACAATCGCGATATGCCAATGCACCTACATGCCAAGTTTGAATACTCTGCGTCCAACGGTGTCGAAGTTATGGCCCCTTAAAGATGTTCGTTTTTCAAGGCCATACATCAAGGTGAAGGGCACGACAGGGATAATTTCTGCTCCGTTGCCTTCCCCTCTTGGTGACACCCCACCACATACAATTTGAAGCGATTCTGTCAAACGGTTCGGGAGATATCTTTGGGACAGACAGAAAAACAACCAAAACAAAAATAGAGCATTAAGACGCTAGACCACCAGCCGTGAGGCAGCTCGTTTCTGTCCAGTAACCTTGACCTTTGACCTATGACCTTGATTTTCGAACTTTGTCTTGATATCCTTAATACCTATCCACAAGCAAACCTTGAGTGTCCTAGGTCCTTCAGTTCAATCGGAATCGTGCCAGGTGCTCGGCAGCATTTTCTGCACCATGACCTTGACCTTTGACCTATGACCTTCATTTTTGAACTTGGACTAGATATCTTTAGTACCTATCGGCATGCAAAAGTTGTGCATCCTAGGTCCCTTCGTTAGTGTGCCAGGTGTTTGGCAGCATTTTCAACTGAAATTAAAACCAGTTTTGCACAACAATTGAATTCTCTTACCTGTGATACCCAGCATTTTTGCCATTGAAATCAAGTAGCAATTGCAGGTCATAAGCTTGACGAGACAACATGTTTTGTGTCAACAAAACCGCGCGAATATTACAGTTGATGTACGAGGGATATCTACCCAGATCTCCATACACAAGTTTATTTGGTGTTATGTTTTAATGGGACGCCTAAAAAACGCTTACAAATCATTAAGTGGACTTTTTGTAAATGCTCAAGACAATTAAACCCCCAAACTTCAGAGGAGTATAACAAAACAGGAATAGTATTTTAGTGGTTGTTTTCAGTATTAATACTCATTCAACACTGGCCGATTGCTTCCCTTTACAACCGTTCAACACGGATGTACGCTATAGCATACATAGTGCTTAACCATTCACAACTCACAACGCCACGAAGCCATGCAACCCAAACCGGTATAGAAGTGTTCCTCTACGGTTCCTTAATAGTTTTCAACTAATGAAATCACTTCTAGTCTATTTTTAGTACCGCCATGAATGCAAATGAGTTACTACCCCTCTCTTCGTCTTCTTTGTCATGCTTTTTAAAAAAGCTTTGTTATGCTTTTTAAAAAATCTGCTAATAATAAAAAAAATATTTTGGAATTATAACATATATGCTAGCTTTTATTATTATAAACAATACTGCAAAGTTTCAAAACTGTGCGGTTAAGCATTATTTTTTTTATTTTTTTTTTATTTGCCTAGTGTGGAACGTTTGTGAAAAACATGTATGCTATAGCGTACATTAGTCTGTTGATTGAACAAGAGACACTACTAATGAACACTAACTCTGGTTTCTCATTAATAAAAACTCGGGACTTTACTTGTAGCGGTGCCATAGCCGATGAGGTTTAACCGAGGCGTGGTTACCGCTACACCTATCTGTATTAATAAAAAAAAATCGGGACTTTACTGGTTTCGTACTGCCTCCGGGCATTGCCTCCAGTATTGTTCCCACCATATTTGTATTTACAAATGTCCCATATGTGTCTGATTCAGACCAAGAGGACGTAAAACACCATTTTCGTCGTTCGTCGAAGAGACACTACTAATGAACACTAACTCTGGTTTCTCATTAATAAAAACTCGGGACTTTACTGGTTTCGTACTGCCTCCGGGCATTGCCTCTAGTATTGTTCCCACCATATTTGTATTCACAAATGTCCCATATGTGTCTGATTCAGACCAAGAGGACGTAAAACACCATTTTCGCCAAGAGACACTACAAGAAATGCATGAGTCATTATTTTAATCTACACTAACAATTCCTGGAATATTAACACTGTTTCCGTTGAGAGAGATGGAGGGACAAGTTGACAAAAAGCAGCAAAATTACAAAAAAGTAGTGAAACAAATTGTTACTCTCTTGTATATCTGCCGCATAACTTAACTGTCTCTTATTGAGAGACAATGTAATACTTTCATTCGTTATGCATATAGTTATTTTTTCAGAACAGCTTTCTTTTTGCATTGAATATTCCAAGATTACACCACTTTTTTTTTTCCAAGTTTCAGTTGCAAAACCCTCTGCAGAGTTTCTCGATATTTGGAGCCAGCAAAATAGTAAATAAAAAAGTTCACCACTGAGCTTGCATAAGAAGAGATTTCAGCCAACCCCACAAGAACGTTATACAGGTTTTGATAAGTGCGTGCAAAAGAACGCTGCGTGTCGATCAGGGTGGAAAATCGCAAAATGATATTGGGGAAGGAGAGAATGACAAATTCCACTGATAAACACATGATCATCTTGACTACCCCAATTTCTTTGGTGGATATCGAAGAGGAAGTCTGGTTACGCCAGTTGACGACTTGATGCAGTCTGACAGCTGTGATAATGGTGGTGATGGTGACAACGAGCAGGGAGCAGATGACAGCGATGAATCCAAAGAACACGCTGTCCAGATTATCAATCAGGTCTTTGTTCCTGAAGTAGAACCCGCTCCGGGAAATGGACCACTCTGTCGTTCCAGTCTGCTGTAGGAAGATGCAGATCACTTCCATCTGTGCTAGGACCACAAAACGCAATGCCACCACAACCCCCACCCCCGTCACGATGACCATCAGCAAAGCTTTGGTGGAGATGCACTGCCTAGCCTTCAGAGGGAAAAGCACGCACACGCACCTCTCTGTATAAATGATGGCAGATATGAAATATGGCCCATAACCGATTCCATATAATCCAATCAGGCCAGTGTTAATGATGTAGCGAAAAGCGGCATCCAGCCACGCCCCTTCTTTTAACCACCAGTAGGCACGTGCAGTGTGTAAAACGAAGAGGAATATCAAATACAGCAGGTCTACTAGAGCCAAGGAAAAGAGACACATGTTCATCCTGTTACAGAGACCCTGCTTTGCAAAGACTGCCAGGTTCAAGATGTTTAAAGGAGCCCCGAGGAGGAACAGCACTGGGATCAAAGCTAGACTGTGCACCATGTACACAGCCCGTTCAGCCTCGTGACTGACCAGATTTAGGGGGTTGTCCCATGGTGTTGATGAGTTGACGTCTAACACAGTGCAATTGGGTTGACCACGAACACGGAGAAAAGAACTGTTCATTGGAAGCATGGTATGTGGGGACCACACCCTGTATTACTTCAATGCCAGTTAGAAAGAAACGCAATGAAGAAAGAAACTAACTTCTTGAAATTATAAATCACGGAGGACTATTCAATGTAGTACTTAGATATTTTCACATTATCTCGCCGCCGGCATGCAAAACAGACGTAGGGGAAGACGGGGTAAAAAGCGCATGGGCGGGTAAGAAGCCCACCCCAATTATCTCATGAAATAAAGAACAATTTCAGTCAAATTTGCCCATGAGACGAATGCTATACATTAACGCTCGTCTCATGGGCAAAATGAGACTGAAATTTGCTTCATTTAATGAGATAATTGGGGTGGGCTTCTTACCCGCCCATGCGCTTTTTACCCCGTCTTCCCCTAACTCAATTTTTATCGATTTTGAGATTTTTTGCTTATACATAGTACAAGACAAGGCGCATCGACTCACCAACTTCATTAATATAACCGCAATTCTAAAAGATAAAGGGTCTGTGGTCAAAATAAGCTTGTTGAACGTCACGCACTTGTTTCAAAATCTTCCACAAAACACAATTGTCTGTCATTTGACGTCATTTAGCGTCATTTTACCTTTTCGACGTCATAATTTCAGAAGAAGAAGTATGTCTTCAGTATTGATGACAACGGAGTCTGTAAGGCGCTTTGAGCTGTTGTCAGGATACTGCACCATATGAATGTTATTAATTATTATTATTATTATTATCCTCTTTCAAGACCAATAATTAATATCCCGGTTGCTAAGATAAACTGTAATTTTGTGAATATGAAAGAAAAATGGACAAGGAAGCTTGACAAACAAGGTAAATGCGATCGTAATGGATTAACATGTTTTTTAAGCCGGAAAACGGGTAAAAAAAATAGCCATGAAATGGCGTCAAAACGCAGGACTGGCTTTGGTACTTACGAAAAAGGACTTGGCACTTCCAAATTTGAATACATCTTTGGTCTGTTACTTCTAAATGAGAAATTAATACATTTAGAAAATAGATGCAATAAAGAAAATAAGTCTCAGTCATCAAAGCTTCGTGCTATCAACTGTCCCTTGTGCGCTGTGTAGCGCTTTGATGACGGTTTCCAAAGTAAATCCCAGGCTTTGAAAGAAAACACTTTTGAAAAATTCAAACACAGAGAAATACTCCAAGTGAAATACTTCTGTTTTGGACAGATAGGAAACATTTGTTATTATTATATTCCCAGCACAGTTCAATTTTGTTCACGGTGTAATGCTGTGAAACTATCACAAATTGTAAATCAATGATGCTCTCAACTTTTAGTAGCTATTCCAAACGGATTTTTGAAAGCTGACATCGCAACTAGCTTTTAGCATAGTGTGATAGAACTTTTTATCCTGATTATAAAGATACGAAAATCGTGTCTGTGCTATTGTTAGTTTTCGAGTTACGATTTTTTTAATATTTAAATTTTAGGGGTCATTTTACGTACCCTTGAAAATTGGGTGGGGTGCCATCTTTGCCGAACCATAAAACATATTTATACCTCACAAAAACACTTTAAATGCATCGTACAGTTTCTTACCAACCTGCACAATACATGAGATTTTTTCAGTCATTAACATTATTTAAGTTTTCGTAAAATCGGATGCCAAAATTAAGGAAAATATCGATTTTCAACTATACTTTTGCATAACGCCATTTTTGGAAATCCCAGCAAATATTCAAACTGCAATAACTTTGCTTCTAATCAAGTGACAGAAAGCTATTTGATATCGATGGAATTGGCAAAACGAGATCCTGAGCTTAGTGGACTTGTTAAATTGCTCTTAATGCATTGTGTTGTTCTGTGCTGCAGCCTTTGGGCTAGTTAGCCTTTTTCAGTTATCTATGTCCCGAAAACAAGTGTCTTGCTTCTAATCAAGTGATTGGTTATATGAATGCAGAAAAGGAAGAAATTGAATTTTCGTAATGATATTTTGAACTCTACTGACTTTTTGTTAGTGTGTGTGAGGAGCTGCACAGCTCTGTCCTGCAGCCTTGGGACTGGTTGGCCTTTGGTGACCATCTGTGCCCTTCAATTAATCGCCTCCTTATTGAGTAACACAACGCTGTGCTGTTTAAATGGATTTATCAAAATGAGATATTGATATCCTTGGTCTTTTTAAAGTGCTTAGTAGGCGCTATAGCTTTATGCTGCAGCCTTGGGGTTAGTTTGCCTTTGACAATCATGCATGCACAAATCATCGAATGTCAAGCGCCCTTCTTCTAGGCTAGTGACAGAGATGTACAAGTGATCAAAACGTTATCGGCCTACCTATGAAGGCCACACAAACGAAATTTAACACAGTTGTAACTGCCTCTGGATGCTAACATACAAGTTTATGAATATGACGTCATTATATTTACGACGTCATTATATCCATGACGTCATTCTGATTAGCTCTGTCTTACCCTCGGCAAGTTGGCTGAAGCATTTTCTTGTTTAAAAAAAGTACTTAGTAATCATGATATCTTTATGAAGCCCAGAATGTGGCTGTGTCAGCATTAAAATAAAAACGTTTACTCAGACAAAAGGAAGAGAAAAGAGGGGGAAAGGGGAGGGCAGAGATGGATGGGGTGGGGGGCAGGGAAAGAGACTTCTTGAGATTATGTACCGTTAGCCCCGTGGCGACGGTTTATCTTTGTTTCTTTCTTTTTGTTTGTTTGTAAACCTCTACCGAAGAGGAAAATAATGTTTGTGTGCTTATGAGGTGTGTGTGTGTGTAAATTTTGACCAAATGACAAATTTTTCGTTGCCACTGGGTTTCAAGTGTGCTAAGTGCATGGGCACACAGGACCTCGGTTTATTGTCTTATCTGAAATACTCCACATTCAGACCATAAGGCCTAGTGCAGAGTAATAGAAAAAAATCCCCTGTACCCAGCTTCAAACTCGGGTTCACTGTGCACGAGGCGAACGCGTTACTTCTATGCCACTCTATGCCAACAGACTCTGAGAGACTTTTCCGTGTTCTCACTTTTTCCATCTTTCTTACAGACTTTCCCCATCTTTCTCACACTTTCCCCCATCTTCCTTACAGACTTTCCCACCATCTTTATCACAGACTTTCCCCCATCTTCCTCACAGACTTCCCCCATCTTTCTCACAGGCTCCCACCATCTTTCTCATAGACCTTCCCCACCTTTCTCACAGACTTTCCCCACATCTTCCTCACAGACTTCCCCCATCTTCCTCACAGACTTTCCCCACCTTTCTCACAGACTTTCCCCCCATCTTTCTCACACACTTTCCCACCATCTTCCTTACAGACTTCCCCCATCTTCCTCACAGACTTTCCCACCATCTTCCTCACAGACTTTCCCCATCTTTCTCACAGACTTTCCCCATCTTCCTCACAGACTTTCCCCCATCTTTCTCACAGACTTTCCCCATCTTCCTCACAGACTTTCCCCCATCTTTCTCACAGACTTTCCCACCATCTTTCTCACAGACTTTCCCCATCTTCCTCACAGACTTTCCCCACATCTTCCTCACAGACTTTCCCCCCATCTTCCTCACAGACTTTCCCCCATCTTTCTCACAGACTTTCCCCCATCTTTCTCACAGACTTTCCCACCATCTTTCTCACAGACTTTCCCACCATCTTTCTCACAGACTTTCCCCCATCTTTCTCACAGACTTTCCCCATCTTCCTCACAGACTTTCCCCACCTTTCTCACAGACTTTCCCCACATCTTCCTCACAGACTTTCCCCATCTTCCTCACAGACTTTCCCACCATCTTCCTCACAGACTTTCCCACCATCTTTCTCACATACTCCTCTCCCCCCCCCCCCCCCCCTATTCCTCACAGACTTTGCCCACATCTTTCTCACAGACTTTCCCCACATCTTTCTCACAGACTATCCCATCATCCATCTTCTGACAAAGTCAAAGACAAAGAGACAGGAAGACATATCAGCGAGCAAGACATAGTCCGCTATGTCTGTTGACTGAACACTACATAAACTATAGCTGTCTCGCGATATCCACCGATACCTTACAGACTTATTAAAATATATTTTGAAGAATGAAGATTTTCCGTTCTAAATACCATTATTTTTATTTGCAAAAGATTTTCACAACGCATACTGCCCCCTCCCTCTTTGCTCTTCTTTTTGATTAACATATAAAGCATTTGAGTGAACTGACAAACACTGCCATTTTTGTTACGACCACTAGCGCAACTCCGAGTACCGGTAACGCCTAATAACGGTAGCGCCTAGTAACAGTAATGCCAATTACTGGTAACGCTGAGTACAGCAAATTTGAAGCGATTTGGCGGAGTTATAAGGCCCCGTTTCCCGTTGGCGCTGCTCTGAGAGTGACGTTCTCTCCCGATTCTCTTCAAATTTGCTGCCAGGCTTTGCCCCGGCCACAGCAAGCCTGACAGCAAATTTGAAGCGATTCGGTTAAGAAACGGTGGAGTTATAAGGCCCCGTTTCCTGTTGGTGCTGCTCTGAGAGTGACGCTCTCTCCCGATTCTCTTCAAATTTGCTGCCAGGCTTTGCCCCAACCACAGCAAGCCTGACAGCAAATTTGAAGCGATTCGGTCGGTCGAAAAACGGCGGAGTTATAAGGCCCGTTTTGTGTTTCAGACACACACACACACACACACACACACACACACACACACACACACACAAACACACAAACACACACACACACACACACACACACACACACACACACACACACACACACTTTTATGATATGATTACTTTTGTCTCTCTCCCTCCTCTTCACTCATCCCGTTCTACTACCCACCGCAGTTGGCCTACTTCATTAGCCCGGTGTTCTACTATTCAATGTTGCAGATTGGACATTATATTAACATTCAACCATTTTATATTAATGGCCCTGAAATCTCTCTCTCTCTCTCTCTCTCTCTCTCTCTCTCTCTCTCTCTCTCTCTCTCTCTCTCTCTCTCTCTCTCTCGCGTATGTGCGTCGCGTGTGTGTGTCTTTGTTTGTGTGTATGTGTGTGTTTGTGCGTATGTACGCGCTATATGTGTGTGTGTGCGCGTGTGTATACTGGCGTGTGTTTATGCGTGCCTGTGCGTGTGTACGTGTGTGTAGGCTGTGTATGTGTGCGTGCGCGCGTGAACTCACGCACATACGCATGCATTCAAGCTCGCAGGCTCATACAACCAGACACACACTCAATAGGCCTACTAGTTATATCACTTGTCCCACATACCGATGTTCCTACAATTGTGGGACCAGCAGTATGTGGGTCAACTGATATGTTGTACCATCTGCGTGTGGGACTAGCAGTGTGTGGCAACAAAGATTATGCTTCGCAGAAGATGATTGATCTAGTTTAGGCCAATGATCAAGAATCTAGATCTATTTGATAATTTATGTCAAAGAATATAGCAAGCGTGCACACACACGCACGCACACACACACACACACACACACACACACACAGATACGCGTGCACATACTCACAAATGCACACGCGTGCGCACACACACATAGGCCTACATATCTCTCTCTCTAATTCTAATATTGGCAGCATTTTGTGTGTGTGTGTTGTGTTTGCCTTTTTTAAACTGTAAGTTGTTTGGGCTTATTAAATTTAAATACACGTCATATATACGAGCGACTTTATAAATGAAACTCGAAACGTGTGTGCTAACTAAGCAACAAGACAGACAACAAGGTCACGTGACCTTGAACTTTTCTAATTTACGTTCAAATTTGTTTCTTTTTGGAGTAATTTTCTGAAGAGGTCTAAAATAAAACATCTTCCAAAGGCTATTGTGTATTTAAACATCAATAACTTCAAGTGTACAAAAATATTATATGTGATTTTCCAATGCTACCATCAAAGCATTCTGAGCGTCTGATCTAAATCTTCACTCGACTCGCAGATCTGTAAATTATTGATCTATTTGATGCCAATAAAATCAGTTTTAATGGTGAAGTGCATGGATAACAACATTTCTTCAAATCTTCATCTGATTTTAAAGCCTAAAAAACGATTTTCTTCAGAAATTTCGTGTTTTCCTTTGTCTGTGACGATCAGCGTAGATCTGCTCGTCATAGCCACGGCTGGCGGCTACGTCATGGATTATGTGATCAGTTAACTCCACTGTGTGATCCTGTGCGTGGTGCCAATTGAAAGGTCAAAAAAGGTTTTGACAAAAAATTATAGATAAGATGTTGGTGCAGGTTCTGTGTTTTTTCAGCCGTGCACAGTTTATATTTACGGGTCTTGTCATCACTGTAACGGTTTTAACCGTCATTTTTCACCGTTGTTTTTTGGTTGGGACACGGCGGATAGCTGTTAAAAACAGGCTCAGCGTGTCTACTTTCGTTTCGTATGCGTTTAGATGTGGAAGCGGTAATACGCACCACGCACAAAGCCGTGAAGTGAAGGTGGTGAAAAAAGTATTTTGGGACGCGCTTTCGACGGCGTTTCGCGAAAGTCGAACGGTAGGGTTGTTGCAGCGCTGATTTCAGCTCCATTTTACAAATTTCCAACTAAAAACACAGACACATTAATAGGAGACGGACAATTTTACAGCTTAGATGTGGTTTTATTCAGATGTTCACGATTGCAAGTGAAATACGAACGTTGAAAGTTGACCTAATTTGACTGAAATGTTACCACATTTCCAATGACGCGCTTCGGTTTGGAGTTGCTTGTGAAATGAGTGGCGCTTGCCATGACGTTCTACAGACGAGTTGTTCTGCCGATCTTGGTTTCCTTCTGTTGTGTGTTTGAGCAATTAGCAACAGAAGGAATACATTTTGCCATTTGTGACAGCCATTTTTAAGAGAGAAGGATATATATATATATATATATATATATATATATGTCACGGTAGAACCAGCGATCTGGAAGAATCGGCAATTCTACCAGTAGAAAGACCTATCGTAGTTTCTACCGGTAGAATCGGTGATTCTTCTCGTAAAAACTTTGATCGGACTTTCTACCGGTAGAAACTCCGATCGGACTTTCTACTGGTAGAATCGCCGATTCTACTGGTAGAAACTCCGATCGGACTTTCTACCGGTGATTCTACCGGTAAAATCGGCGATTCTACCGGTAGAATTGACGATCGGGCTTTCTTCTGGTAGAGTCGGCGATTTTTGTTGGTACAATGGAAAAAGGCTTAGGCAGCGATTTTGCTAACTCACTATACGTGAATTCTGTCGTAATATGAATACTAGTACACAAAAATACAAAAAACAGCAATGCAGAAATACAGTCAGTGAAACGGATAACAGAGAACAGATTTATTCGGCCAAGTTATAAAAATGCACTAGGAATATAATTATACTGATGCGAGACGCATGCATTCATATCACATAATCACACAATGAACCACCGGCATGAAAGACATCACACACTAATAATAAAATATTATTGTCAAACGGCATACATGAAGGTTAAAACAAAATAAATAAATAAGTCAGACAAAAGGACCACCTTCAACAAAACATATGTAATTATCCCTCCATGTTCGACGGAGGTACAGCCAGCTTTATCTGTGTGTGTGTGTGTGTGTGTGTGTGTGTGTGTGTGTGTGTCTGTTCTACTACATTTTATGTAAATGCATGTACGCAAACACAGACACACACACACCACACACACACACACACACACACACACCACAACACACACACACATGTGAAATGAACCTATGACGAGGTATTCTTGCATGCTGTCGCTGATTTTGGGTGGCACTTTGTAGAACAAGGAACCCCTGCTCGCTTGCATTTGCATTTCATGTTGTGGCACTTTCTAGGCATGAGCAAGCAGCACTTCCTTTTGCTGTCCAGTGCGTGTTCAGTCGCGATGCTTGGGTGATGCTCTTAATCTCAATTCTCGTGAACGTTATTGAACATCGTGAGCAATTGATAATGCACCACTAACACTAGATTTTCACCAGCGATTTATTGCTTTTCAAATCTCGTGAACAATGTTAACATCTGTACGAAACAGCGAATAATCGCCGATTCCTCTCGTAAAAACATTGTCATAAATCGTAGTTTCTACAGGTAGAAAGTCCGATCAATGTTTTTACGAGAAGAATCGGTGATTCTACCAGTAGAAAGACTCATCGTAGTTTCTACCGGTAGAAAGTCCGATCGGAGTTTCTACCAGTAGAATCGGTGATTCTTCTCGTAAAAACTTTGATCGGACTTTCTACCGGTAGAAACTACGATCGGACTGTCTACTGGTAGAATCGCCGATTGTACCAGATCGCTGGTTCTACCGTGACATATATATATATATATATATATCCTTCTCTGTTCTCTGTCTGTCTGTCTGTCTCTCTCTCTCTCTCTCTCTCTCTCTCTCCCTCTCTCTCTCTCTCTCTCTCTCTCTCTCCCCCCTTTCCTTTCTCTCTCTCTCACTCACAATCATCATTTCCCCTGTCTCCTCTGTGTTTGTTTCTGTATCTATCTTTCTCTCTGTCTCCGACTCTCCTCTCTCTCTCTCTCTCTCTCTCTCTCTCTCTCTCTCTCTCTCTCTCTCTCTCTCTCTCTTATTATATTAGTATTATTATTGGTGTTACAACAATGGTGTTGCATGCGTTCTGTGTCTTTCTGAAGGACAGTGAAGGATGCTTTTAGAAACAATATGAAAATGCAGACTCTCTCATTTGGCCTACGAGAGGTTTAGGGCCATGCTTTTTTTGTTTAACCCTTTCGCCGCTAAAATTGCATTTCTGCACCACACTGATTCACCACCCATGTCACTAAAGGGCATGACATTAGGATCTGTTATCCTATTACCTTATGTTGTATTTTTTTTTAGGAGATTGTAAAATGCCTTATTCAATACAAGACAAAATGGGATTCCAGAAACCAACTTTTCTTTACCTAGGTAAGTTTCACACAAAAATGGACTGAAAATTGGCTGTCAGGGAAAGGGTTAACCCTTTTGCTTCCTGCTCCGTGTCTACTACTAGGGAAGTGTGATGTCATTGATGATGTCATGGCTTTTGATGTCACAGTCCTGGAATGCGAGTTTTTAATTTAGAAAAACCGAGAAAGAATGAATGAATGAATGAATCTTTAATTTAATGTCTTTTCACATAGATCGTGATTTTAGACAGCATGCACCAAAAAACAAAAAAAAACAAAAAAGGTAAAATAACATGCATAAGAACGACATATTAAAAAAAAAAAAAAAAAAAAGTAAAGAAAACCTCTACAGTAGTCTTCCAATAGTTGAGGACAGCATTGCTTTTGCAATTACAGTAATGTCAATTTCTGCGTCATTTAAAATATCCTTGGTATTATCATACTTACGAAAAAAGTCCATATTGATCATTCGATATTTAGAGAGCAATACTGGGCATTCTAATAGTAAGTGATGAATTGATAATTTATCACTACAAAGACAGTTAGTTTCCAAGTATTTAGTTTTCCATGAATTGAGTCGTATCTTGTACACTAAACTAACTATCGATCTACTGTGCATAAAAATGTTAGATCTAAAGTCAGATGAGTTGATGTAAGTAGCTTTTTCCAATAAACAGTAGATTTCATGTGTTGATAATGGCAGTTTCTCATTAGAAACCAAGTTAGAGTTATTAAAAGCCCCTCTTTTGGCAGCTCTATCAGCAACTTCATTCCAAAAGAGTCCACAATGAGATGGCACCCAGCAAAAATCAATACCAATACCTTTTGCAACAATACAATGAATCAAATGTTTAATTTCAAAGACAATGTCGTTACGAGTTTTACTGTTACTTTGGTTTAGAGTTTGTAAAACTGATTTTGAATCCACACAAACTAAGATGTTATAAATGGAATATGGTAGATCACAAACAAATTCTAAAGCTCGCATTATTGCATATAATTCAGAAGTAAAGATTGAAATGCCTTTGCCTAAATAGTATGACTTTTCTATTCTAAGTGATGGAATAACAAAACCTGCTCCACTGTCTGACGTTTCTAAGACTGAACCATCAGTGTAAATTTTTAGATGATTTGAATATTTTGAATCTAAATGAAGTTGAACGTCAGAAACTAATTGATTAACTTCTTCATCTTTTTTGTAACTGGTATATTCTATATCAAATTTTGCCTTTCTTTGTTCCCATGGTGGCATTAGTGGTATAATAGGCTTGGCTGAGATATTGTGGATATCTACCTTACTTCTACTTATAACGTCTTCAGTGAAATTCTTGATTTGCTGAAGAAACGTTATATTTTTTGCTCGCTTTGGATAAACTGTCTCTGAGTCTGTGAATATTTCCTCCTTTATATTGTTGTCAATAGAGAGACCTCTTACTATATAACCGAGAAAGAAATGTCTTTTAGAAGCAATGTTTTGTAGGCGTTGACTTACCCAAGTACCCATCCTGCCCCCCCCCCCCCCCCCCCCCCCCCCCCCCCGATCCAAAGTAGGGGGTGGGCGTTTACAATGTACATACCCCTATGTAAAAATTTTGCTCCAAAGTGGAGGGTGGTAATTTCTTCGGTAAGTATCCCTGTTGGGGGTGGGCGTTTAAACGAACGTGTTCTTATACAAGGTGCCTTACAGTACTCAGTTATGTTGTTCACATTGAATATAATGTCTTAGTTTATTTGAAACACTTCGCCCCTATTTAAAGGACCATAGTCATCTCCATTCGGACCTAAAAACGTTCTGGAAAACGTTTCAGCATTATTTCCTACTACACATAGACACAGTATTACAAACTGTATCTATGTAACCTACCTTTTATGTCACATTCGTCAAGATAAAGTGAGCGCACACACTTTTATTTCGCAAAAAATCGGTCTCCTGGGGCAGATTTGCCAGCTGCCATTGAATCTCACCAAAAATGGGATTTGTGCGATAATCCATTTGGCGTGACGTAGATTAGGGGAAATCAATACGGCACCTGTGACTGGTGTTGAACTATTGGAGGACAAATTATTTGGCCTGTTTGTGGCCCGTTTTTAATAATAGAACTTGTTGGGATACTTTCAGACCAAAGCTTATGACGTAACGCTGTCAGAGGATACGTATTATTATTATGACGCCAAGTTATACACCTTCAACTTCCTCTCTTCTTGTTCTAGTCCAGGCGAAATTATAAAGTTTACCTTGTTTTGTGATACATGTATATTAGGTTTCTATGTTGATCTAACAAGATTTGAGGGTGCTGAATCAAAATCCATTAAAGGCTAAGTTGTAAATGTTGGATTATTTTGAGTTATGACGTAATATTCAAAATGGCCACCATAGGTCTCTAGAGAAACTGTAAAAAGAACATGCACTTAAAGACCTTCTCTAGCAGAGCACCAAATTAGGCTGAACGACCTCTTATCATACACAGGATCTCTGCCCCAACAATAATTTTATAAAAAATCGACACAGCTTTGTAATAAAACGGTAAAAACTGACTTTGACGCAGTTTGACACAGTGGATTCAAGAGAAGGGGACACACCTGGATTGACCTTGATTGACACCCTCACATCGGAAGCAATTAAAAGACGTCCATGTTTGTTGGGAGTCCCAAACCATAATATCAAGCACTGCCATTGTTTGGCAGTCAGTGCAGCAGTGTATCCCTTTGTCGCATTTGTTTTCTTTTGGAGATGCAGACAACGGAATGTTGTGTTTTTTATTTTGACAAAGCAATCAGCCACAGGATATGAGAGCATGAGGATAATATCTGCAAGTAAGTAAACTGTTTCGATGACGATGTGCGAAATTTAGATCTAGTCATGATAATTCTACCAAAGTAGTAGTTTGCAAACGTCGAAACAATCTTCTTCTCTGGTCTAGTTTCAGTAGTATGTCTGATTGAAATAGATCGAGTTGACTACAAATAGTTATGTAATGAGTAACAACGGCTTAGCGCATTTGGCACTGCAGTGTGGGCACTCTTGATGTGTTAAGAAAAAATGGATAGATTCCGTTCGAATATCAGTGCGTTTTTTCAATGGCTAAACTTTGTGTCTGATCAGTAAAGATAGTGAACAATTTAGAGCTGCTACAGACGTTCTACGCAGTATAATATAGAGCATTTCAGTCTAGACTTGTTATATAGGAAGGTTTAACCCAATTATATCTAGAAAAGTGTCGTTCTAACACTGTAACAGTGCCTTAGTTATCCAGACTAGTCTAGATCTAATGCATGCGCAAGACTGGAAGGAATACTGAACACATTGTTGTGTTGCCATGAGTAATCTTTGTGTGTATGTGCGCGCGCGCGTGCGTATGTGTGTGTTTCATTAGACTAGCAGGGTCCGTTCCAGTGACACGATGATGCATAAACGTTGGCTGCATCATAGACTCCAAACAGGAAACATAGGCCTACCAACAGTTGAGTAAGTTGATATTTACAGCAATGTAGAATAGTTTTGCGCGCGCGTTGTGTGTGTGCGTTTGTGCGCGCGCGCGTGGTGTGTGTGCGTTTGTGCGCGCGCGCGGGTGTGAGTGGGTAGGTGTGTCTGTGTGTGTGAGCATGTGTGTGTGTGCGTGTGTGTGCATTTGTTCTTCCTCCTGCTAAGGGTAACCGCAGTATCCACTGTATTGCAGTTTGGATCTTGCTGATGTTTGTAGGGGAAGACGGGGTAAAAAGCGCATGGGCGGGTAAGAAGCCCACCCCAATTATCTCATGAAATAAAGAAAATTTCCCACACCAGTCAAATTTGCCCATGAGACGAATGCTAGAACATTAACACGCTTGTCTCATGGGGCAAAATGAGACTGAAATTTGCCTCATTTCATGAGATAATTGGGGTGGGCTTCTTACCCGCCCATGCGCTTTTTACCCCGTCTTCCCCTAGTGTTACTGTATCCATAACTAGATTGGCTATAAATTACTGGATCTAGGCTTCTGAAGAATTTGTGTGTATGTGTGTGTCAACATGACTCTCTCTCTCCCTCTGTGTGTGGTGTGTGTGTGTGTGTGTGTGTGTGTGTGTGTGTGTGTGTGTGTGTGGTGTGTGTGTGTGTGCGTGCGTGCGTGTGCGTGTGTTGTTTGTTTTCACATAAATTAAATTCAGTTTCAATTTCATTTAGTTTTAAAATTCCCTTTAATTTTTTGTATCTACTAATTTCGAAAAATTGTGCTTTCCTGAACTGAGTCTCGCCACCACCACCACCACCCCACTCACCACCACCACCCCACTCACCACCACCACACGTGCGGATACCGGTAAGGTATTTCATACAAATAGCTACCACCACCACCACCCTTCCCCCAGCTTCTGGTAAAAGTTCTGTGCTTATAACCTATTCCCATTTGCTTTCTGTCATCTAGATATTTCTGCCTTAGTGTTATAAAAACTCTTATAAAGATTTCCTCAAGCAAAAGAGGGACAGACTGGGACTATTTTGTAGTTATGCGCACA
>JAGGCT020004076.1:970166-1010770 GCA_017654935.2 Phymorhynchus buccinoides | reverse complement strand
CGTCTAGCACGTTAAGGAAAATGGAGTGTATGTCAGACCTTATAACGAGTTCTGTTTGATTTGAATTTTGAACTGTAGAGCATCTTAAAATGTATTTAGCACACGCTAATTTGCGATGATCTTCAAGAGGTAAAACACCTGCTTCATGGTAAGTTCCTAAGATCGAACCATGAAAGGGAACGCCAAGGGCTAATCTAAATGCCTTACAATCTATGCTTTGAAGTTTTTTCAGTAAGTATTTGGGGGCATTAAAAAAGACCTCTTGTGCATATGATAATTTAGATCTAACTAATGCGGAAGACAAATGAATTAAGGTTTGTGTGTCTTGGCCCCAACTTTGTTTACTAATTACTTTAAGAAGATTAAGTGATTTTCTTGCTTGATTTACAGCATGTTCCAAATGTAGATTCCAAGAAAGCTTAGATGTAATATATACTCCAAGAAATTTAATATCTGTAGCATAATTTAGTGTGATGTTATTTACTTTAAAGGGGAGAGCCTTATGAACAGATCCTCCTGCGTCAAATAGCATCATATGAGATTTTTCAGGAGAAAGACATAAACCGTTGTCAGACATAAAATTAGCTATGCTATCCAGATCTTTTTGATATATTCTTCTAATATAGTTTAAAGACCTTTTTGATGTTTTGTTTTTCAAAGTAGCATTCATCCATAAACAAATATCGTCTGCGTATTGAATTGTTACTATTTTTTGAAATATATTTTGGTAGATCATGAGTTAAGATGTTAAAAAGGAGAGGCGCAATTACAGAGCCTTGAGGGATACCCATGTCAAGGAGCCTCTATGAGGAATATGTATTACCAATTCTTGTTTGTATACTTCTGTTGGCCAGAAATGTTTTAATATAGCTATAGATATGACCAGAGAGACCAATAGTTTTTAGCTTATATAGTAGTCGTTCATGCCAAATTTGATCATACGCTTTGTTAATATCAAAAAATGTGGCGAGAACATTTTGTCTTCTAGCAAATTGACGTTTAACTTGCGTTGTTATCTTTACTAAGTGATCAATAGTTGATCTACCTTTCCTAAAACCAGCCTGATTAACAGGAATAATACCACGTTTTTCACAGTAGTATGACGCTCTATTTAAGACAATTAGCTCCATTAATTTGCAAACATGAGATGTGAGCGCTATGGGTCTATAACTATTTACATTATGCATTGGTTTACCTTGCTTTAAAATAGGAACAATAATTGAATCTCTCCATATAGATGGAATATTCCCTTCAACCCAGCATTTTTTTGATAATTTCATGAAGGAATGTCAAAACGTTTTCTGGTAGATGTTTTAGCATTTCATTGGAAATGGCATCTAAACCAACCGATTTTTTTTGCTATTAGGTAATGAAGAAATGGCACATATTAATTCTTGAAATGTAATTTCAGCATTTAAATAATGATCACTATTTTCCTCAGGGTCACTATATAATTATGTCATTGTTAGATTGATTTTCCCTGAAGGTTCTGCATTTTTCTGATAAGCTGTTGAAAGAACTATTCTTAGCAAATGTATCAGTAATTGCCTCAGCTTTTTGATATGCTGACGGAAGCTGTTCATTACCTATGATAACTGGATATGCTGGTAGATTAATCCCATTTTTCATTTCATGGGCCTTGTTCCAAATCTTTTTTTATATCCTTATGGTCATGTGGTGTGTGTTGTGTGTTCTGTGTGTGTGCGATCGTCGTGTGTGTGTGTTCGTGTGCTTGTGCGTGTGTGTGTTGAGTGTGTGTGCTTGCGTGTGTGTGTGCGTGCGTGTGCGTGTGCGTGTGCGTGTGTGTGTGTGTGGGTGGGTGACTAAATGTGCAACTCTTGCCATTATAATTGGCATGCTTAACTTCAACAAGGCAAGTAAACTAAAACATCTTTGAACTGGAATATTCTTTCTTGCACACGCATTTGCAGTAACCTGAATGAAGTTGATGGTAGGGACAAAAATCAAGTTGAATTTTAGACAATAATTTATTTTTAAGTGCAAAATAAGCTTCCCACCAAAAAAACCCGCTCTGCATCTGGAACTTAAAACTTGGCGGTCACATACACAAGAAACCTGCCTTTACGGTAATAGAAAAACGTTTCATGATCGGCATTGGTTTCTATGGTAATGTGAGTTTTAAAACGCATAAAAAATATGTAACAAATTTAGTGCATCAGCGTTTTCTCCATAGTGATTTGTGCAAAATGGTACTCATCACATGATAGCAGGAAGTTTAAGCAATGAGCACAACTCACAAAAAGATCCTTTCTTAACTGTCAGGCGGCGGTTTACAGCTGGTTTTTAGAATATTTATATAATTATTTAAAAGAACAAACAAAGACTTCGTACGCGTGTTCACACATCACTTTTTCTCATAACCAACCGCAACCACACAAACCTGAGCAAAGAATAAACCAGATTTAAATTCAGCCCTTTTGTTTATTAAATAGAAAAAAAATAACTTGTTTTGTTTAGCTCTCACACTCACGCATCACAAGAAATATTCTCAAGTACATAATTGCATAAACACTCGACAAGTGTAAGTGACAATATTTCAAATACAATCCGTAAATCCAAGACTATCACTCACCACCACAACAACAAAATTCCACTGTGGTTTTCACAAACAATTCCACCAACAAGGTTCATTCATAGAACAATTCACTGTTCATCTTTTCCCAATTCCAAATTTATTATTATTATTTATCTTTCATTTCACCTCACCTCACATCATTCTTAGATTTTTTCATATAACTCAAGAACAAATTACTCTTTAGAGCTTTTCGCCATTTCAACTCACATTCTGGAGTTTTCACACAATTCAATATTATATTTACTAATTACTGCTCACTATCTTTTTTTTCTCCATTTTAGTTTTTATTTTATTTTATCATCTCTTTCTCTTCGTCGTTTCGTCGAATTATAAGACGACGGAATCTCACCCAGGGGAATATGAAGAAGAGGGGCCGACCGCAGTTACTCAGCACCGGCCAAACCTCGCGAATCAGCTTCGCTCACACACAGTAGCATCAAAAACGTCCCCAGGCGAAACAACAAGCTGAAAACCAAACATACCTCAATAAGCTTCCACCACAAAAAATATTTTCTCTTGATAACCGAATCGAGAATCGACGCACATCACACACAGAACGACTGAATCAATCCAATCCGCACACATGAAACCAACAAGCAGACGACAAAATTTATACAGACCAAAATCTTCACCAAGCTGAAAGAATAATACGAATTATTAAAATATAAACCTTCCAAACAACCAACCTGCTAAAGCAGCTGTAAGATAGTGAATAGTGAGTCTGGGACTACGAGTATAGGACTGGACATTTGCAGTGTCCTACCCCCGGCAAACTCTTTCCGCAGACTGACTAGAATGTGTCAAACACACACGACAACAACTCACAGAACAAACACTTAAAATTACAACTTCCTGTTTAAAAAAAACCTTTTTAGACACCGCAGATTCAAAACAACCCAAATCGCCCAAATCGGTCCGTTACATTAACAGAAGAGTTAGTGAAATGATTCGCCTTTTTACGAAAGTTGTGCAGCGAAGGATGAGTGCTTTGGAACCTGGGAGACCCTTGTCATAGCCGCAAGAGGGGGTGGCTGTGCAGGAAGGTGGTCACCAAATATTCAGAATCAGTCATTATTTAGCTCTTTCTTCATGCGGACTGCTGTGGAGAGGAACAAGTTAAGGGAGGTCACCGTCACCGCAGGCTCTATCAGCGCATTTACACCAGCGCTGATCAGATCTCCATCTGAGCCTGCCCCAACTGACCACTAACCGGACCGGAAGTCTGTGTTGTGCTATCTAGGAGCAGGCAAACACGACGGATATTCCATTAAGTATACAGGGGCACATAGCTACTCCCGGCTTGGTGACCATCAGATACAATGCAGAGGAGTCCTTGCGAAATGTCCCCATGGGTGTACCAGCCCGTTTTTCATGACTGCAGAGCCCACTGGCAAAAGACACCCCACTCAGAAACCAGTACGTATCCAACAGCCTCCACCAAGGACAGACGAGGCCAGTGCATGCCAAATTTCATGCTTGTTGCATGCAACATTCCCAACACTATATTTTGTTTAAGTAAATAATTAATAAATAATAAAGGACAGACAAGGCCAATGCATGCCAAATTTCATGCTTGTTATATGCAACATGCCCAACACTATATTTTGTTTAATTAAATAATTAATAAATAATAAAGGACAGACGAGGTCATTGCATGCCAAATTTCATGCTTGTTACATGCAAAATGCCAAACACTATATTTTGTTTAATTAAATAATTGTTAGCTATCACAATGCCCTTAGCTCTGACACTGAATGGGTTAAAGGCTGAATTGCAAATGTCCCTACGTCAGAAATCCATAAAAAAAACTATTGCCAAATATCTTGCTTAGTACATGAAAATGCCAAAACACTAGATTATTTTTAAAAATTAAATAACTGTTCGTGATCAAAATGCCCCTTGCGCACTGAAAGGGGTTAAAGGCTGAACACTGCAAATGTCCCTACATCAGAAATTGATAAACACACCATAAAAAACCATCAATTCAAATTTCATGCTTATTGCATAAAAATACCCAACACTACAATTTGTTTTTATGTTATAACAGTCCAAGAGAAAAATGCCCTTGGCACTGAAGGGGTTAAAGGCTGAATTGAAAATGTCCCTACGTCAGAAATTCATAAACACACCATAAGAAACTATCATGCCAAATGTTATGCTTATTTCGTGAAAATGCACACCACTAGAATTTTAAAATAAAATAAAAAAACTGTCTGCGTTAAAGGCTGAATTGCAAATGTCCCTACATCAGAAATTGATAAACACACCATAAGAAACTATCATGCCAAATTTCATGCTTATTGCATGAAAATGCCCAACACTAGAATTTGTTTTTTATTATAACAGTCCACGAGCAAAATGCCCTTGGCACTGAAGGGATTAAAGGCTGAATTGAAAATGTCCCTATGTCAGAAATTCATAAACACACCATAAGAAACTATCATGCCAAATGTCATGCTTATTTCGTGAAAATGCACACCACTAGAATTACAAAAATAAAAATAACTGTCTGCAAAAAATGCACTTGGCACTGAAAGGGTTAAAGACCCAGCACGTCACGTGCCAAAATCATGGTTTCCACGTGTTTTCCCTCTTATAGCTGGTAAGAAATCTTAAGAAATCTTCTAAGCATAAGAGGGAATGTGACACGTGACGTGGGGGGTCTTTAAAGGTTGAATTGAAAAAGTCCATACATCAGAAACAAAAAAACACACCATAAGAAACTATCACGCCAAATCCCATGCTAGTTTCATAAAAATGCATACCACTAGAATTTTAAAAAAATATAGCTGTCCCTAATAAAATGCCCTTGGCACTGAAAGAGTTAAAGGCTGAAATGAAAATGTCCCTACGTTAGAAATAGATAACCATACCATAAGAAACCATCATGCCAAATTTCATGTTTCTTACATGAATATGTCCAACACTAGAATTTTTATTTAATTATAACTGTCCATCACTGAAAGGGTTAAATGCTGAATTGAAAATGTCCCTACGTCAAAAATTAATAAACACATCATAAGAAACTGTCATGCCAAATTTCATGTTTGCTTACATGAAAATGCCCAACACTAGAATTTTTATTTAATTATAACTGTCCGTCATCAAAATGATGCCTTGGCACTGAAGGGGTTAAAGGCTGAATTGAAAATGTCCCTACGTCAGAAATTAATAAACACATCATAAGAAACTGTCATGCCAAATGTCATGCTTGATTCATGAAAATACACACCACTAGCATTTAAAACAAATTAAAGTTGTCCGCAATAAAAAATGCCCCTGGCACTGAAAGGGTTAAAGGCTGAATTGCAAATGTCCCTACGTCAGGAATTGATCGACACATCGTAGGAAACCATCGTGCCAAATTTCATGCTTGTACGTTGAAAATGCACAAATGTAACAATTCTCGCAATGGTTGGCTTAACGTCTAATTAGGCATAGCCTCTTATAGACAGTACAAATCTGACAATTCCTCTTCAGCTATTTTTTATTGTCAGTTATTAGGACTTTGGAGTGGGATATTGCTTCCATCCTATCTCAAGAGCCTTGCTGTTTATCACACGAGGTAGGAGAGTTTAGGTGTTTTTAAAAGTCGAATAACTTTTGTGTGTGTGTGTGTAGATTATGAGACCAATCTTAGCAGGAATATAGAACATTGTATTCTCTAGTGTCGCGTTATTTATTTTGAAGCTTTTGACAGGTGTATTTATTTTGCGTCTGGACATTTGGGACCCTTACCAAATACCTTCTTTGCCCTTGCCACACCATAGGTGATCACGTGCCTATCTCCTAATGCGTACGTGTTGAACTCTCACGATAAACGGCCATATGGGATAGATAGCGGGCCGTACTATGGGATAAGCAACCGCGGAGGTCAAACTTTCGACTGAAAAAGACACTTAAAGGAGACAGACGGCCACTTGTTGATGAAAAATCGTTTCAAATCGGCTATCAGGGGAAAATACGCTTTTGTTGACTACTATGGTTTAAAGAATATGGTTCTCTTCCCATGTTTCGCTACAACGTTTTCTCCAAATCACCTGAAGCCGCAATTGAAAGATATTTTTTGTTTGTTTTGTTCTTAAATTTGAAGTGCAGGGTCTGATGTCGTCTCGCTCAAGTCCCAATGTATTCAAGAAAAACTTAGACTTGTTACTTGTGACGTAGAAGACAAAAACTCTGACGTCAACTCAGACAGAGAAAAACAGAAACAAACAAAATAAAAAGATGACACGCAGAGAAGGCAGAGAGAGAGAGAGAGAGAGAGAGAGAGAGAGAGAGATGAGAGAGAGAGAGAGAGAGAGAGAGAGAGAGAGAGAGAGAGAGAGAGAGAGAGAAAAGTAGGTCTCAGCAGTAGGCTACTTTGCGTGTAATCATGAGTTGCGTCTTCAGACAGTCAACGCGGATAGTATTACGTAATTTAGACTAAACTCCACAAACGATTGCCTGTTTGGCCTATTTACATCCTACTACCCATAAGCCTGTGTTGACTGTCTTAAGACGCACTCATGATTACTCGCCCTGGAGAATAGTCTGTCGTAAATCTTGGAATCTCCTTGTAGACCTTGATTGATGATGCGGGTAGAGTTGAAAGTTTAAAACAATTAATCATTAATCATTCCAACTAGTTTTACACGAATTGCTGTTCATGACTTGAATTGAACACACACACGCGCGCGCGCGCACACACACACACGCACACACACACACAAAAGCACACACACACACACACACACACACACCACACACACACACACACACACACACAACACACAACACACACACACGTACACACACGCGCGCACCAAGGGACGCACACACACACACCCTACACACACACACACACACACACACACACACACACACACTACCACAAAACAAGCACACAACACACACACGCACGCACGCACGCACACTGCACACGCACACGCACGCACACACACACGCACGCACGCACGCACACGCGCACACACACACACGCACACGCACGCACACACACGCACGCACTCACACACACAAGTGTGGTACACACACACACAACACACACACACACACACCACACACGTGCGCATTCGCGCGCAAGTACGCCTATAATTTCTATTTCTGTTTATTTATTTTGCATTTTTTAATAGTCCCGTCAACAGCAATGGTACTTTTCAAGACACTTCTGTATTAAAGGGAACGTTGTGTTTATCTCGCATATCCCAGCAGTGCACACTTTATGCATTATGGTCTTCTTCATATAGCTGTTGACACTTCTGTATTAAAGGTTTAGATCGTTGTGTTTGAATGATAGTCCCGTGTAACAGCAAATGGTCTTTTCAAGACACTTCTGTATTAAAGGGAACGTTGTGTTTATAGTCCTTTCAACAGCAATGGTCTTTTCAAGACACTTCTGTATTAAAGGGAACGTTGTGTTTATATAGTCCCGTCAACTGCAATGATCTTTTCAAGACACTTCTGTATTAAAGGGAACGTTGTGTTTACATAGTCCTGTCAACAGCAATGGTCTTTTCAAGACACTTCTGTATTAAAGGGAACTTTGTGTTTACATAGTCCTGTCAACAGCAATGGTCTTTTCAAGACACTTCTGTATTAAAGGGAACGTTGTGTTTATATAGTCCCGTCAACAGCAATGGTCTTTTCAAGACACTTCTGTATTAAAGGGAACGTTGTGTTTATATAGTCCCGTCAACAGCAATGGTCTTTTCAGGACACTTCAGGGTTACGCCAAAAGGGGTCTAAGAAACACTTTTTAGAAAACGTTTGTGAAAAAATATAATAAACTCTTGTCTGATTGGTAATTATTTTTAAAAACTTTCGTGATTAACCAAACTTTAATGCACCAATCACACGACAAGAAATGTATTCGCCCCATGCAGAGTCATGTGATAGTTCGCCGAAAAAAAATACTTTTACTATTTTGGGGGCAGGCTCAGAACTCTTCGCGAACTATCGGCAAACGAAGGGGTGGTTTCATGCTTAGACCGTCTTTGCCGATTTGCGCTCACGCTACGTAACGTTAGCCCTTGTTTGAAACGGTCCCCTGTATTAAAGGGAACGTTGTGTTGCTGGTACACTAAAACGCAAAGGCTTAATATTCAACAGCCTGAAATGCACGTGAACATACGGCCGGGAAACGTACAAACCTACACATGGGGAAAAATTAATGGTCGCCCTATGATAAGCTGCGGGCAGCTTAACCTCACCCAGATTAATATATCTTTTCATTTCCTTTCAAGCAGATTATAAGGTCATGACACTTTCACGTATAGGTGCCAACTGAAGAAAGTTTATCCAAGAACACTTTAATCAGATATCCAGTGATTATATAACATACAAAACTTACACATGGGGAAAACAATTAATGATCACCCTATCATCTGCACCCAGACTAATATATCTTTTATTTTCCTTTGCAGCAGATTATATATAAGGACACGACACTTTCACGTATAATTTCCAATTGAAGAAAGTTTATCCAAGAAAATTATAATCAGATATCCAGTGATTATTGACAGTGACTGTAAGCTTTGCTTGTAATATTGTTTTTGTTAATGGGTAGCGCAGCAATAGCTACGACGCACTCTCCAATTGGCAGGAACCCGAATTTCACAGATAAATTACCATTTTACAAAATAAATGTTTCTCCAATAAATAAAAAGTTCTGAAAAGAAGGGTCAGGGGAATTCAAGCATCTAAAGTTGTTTAAAAACTGTGTGTGTGCTTACTTTGCTATGGCGTAGGAACAGGGAGCCCTGGCTTCAACATATTCCTACGCTACTGCTTTGACGCATAATTCTCTTTCTTGCTCAAGCGTTCACTCTTAGGCGACTGACACAATGTTTTGTAAGCAAAACTTGGCCCGTTTATAAAAAGATCACCATATTACTCCTATGCCTCTTGAAAATTTGTTTTGATAAAAGGTCATCATGTTACTAACATACCTCTTGAACATTTGTGTTGATAAAAGGTCATCATGTTACTACCATACCTCTTGAACATTTGTGTTGATAAAAGGTCATCATGCTACTTCTATGCCTCTTGAACATTTGTGTGTAAAAGGTCATCATGATAAAAAAATTTGTGTTGATAAAAGGTCATCATGCCTACTTCCATGCCTCTTGAACATTTGTGTTGATAAAAGGTCACCATGTTACTTCTATGCCTCTTGAACATTTGTTTTGATAAAAGGTCACCATGTTACTTCTATGCCTCTTGAACATTTGTTTTGATAAAAGGTCACCATGTTACTTCTATGCCTCTTGAACATTTGTGTTGATAAAAGGTCACCATGTTACTTCTATGCCTCTTGAACATTTGTGTTGATAAAAGGTCACCATGTTACTTCTATGCCTCTTGAACATTTGTGTTGATAAAAGGTCACCATGTTACTACTATGCCTCTTGAACATTTGTGTTGATAAAAGGTCATCATGTTACTACTATGCCTCTTGAACATTTGTGTTGATAAAAGGTCACCATGTTACTACTATGCCTCTTGAACATTTGTGTTGATAAAAGGTCATCATGTTACTACTATACCTCTTGAACATTTGTGTTGATAAAAGGTCATCATGTTACTACTATACCTCTTGAACATTTGTGTTGATAAAGGTCATCATGTTACTACTATACCTCTTGAACATTTGTGTTGATAAAGGTCATCATGTTACTACTATGCCTCTTGAACATTTGTGTTGATAAAAGGTCATCATGTTACTACCATACCTCTTGAACATTTGTGTTGATAAAGGTCATCATGTTACTACTATACCTCTTGAACATTTGTGTTGATAAAAGGTCACCATGTTACTACTATACCTCTTGAACATTTGTGTTGATAAAAGGTCATCATGTTACTACTATGCCTCTTGAACATTTGTGTTGATAAAAGGTCATCCATGTTACTACTATGTGTTGATAAAAGGTCCTCTTGAACATTTGTGTTGATAAAAGGTCATCATGTTACTACTATGCCTCGTGAACATTTGTGTTGATAAAAGGTCATCATGTTACTACTATGCCTCTTGAACATTTGTGTTGATAAAAGGTCATCATGTTACTACTATGCCTCTTGAACATTTGTGTTGATAAAAGGTCATCATGTCACTACATGTTACTACTATGCCTCTTGAAAAGTCATCCTGTTACTACTATGCCTCTTGAACATTTGTGTTGATAAAAGGTCATCATGTTACTACCATGCCTCTTGAAAATATGCTTTGATAAAAAAAGTCATCATGTTACTACTATGCCTCTTTAAAAAAAAATTTGAAATGCGTGTATCCGATAATTTTGGAGACATTTGAGTCTAAAACGGGGAGACAGAGAGAGCACAGAGAGACCAGGAAGGAAGACAATTCATGCTTTCTCTGATCTACTCTTCCTCAATATTTCAACCAGCTTTTACCTAGCACACTAATTATGCCCTCTCTAGCTTTCTAAGCCCTCAACGATTAGGCAAAGGCTACAAATAAGTGAATTTACACCCGGGATCCCCACTATCCCTAACCAAAACATAATTTATTTTCTACTGAGAAAATCAATAAGCCTATTGAGAATATTGAAACGTCAAAGCTGGTCTGATTTTGACTTGAACCACCCATTTGTATGCTTAGAGCAACAACCATGTAACTCCAAAACAGCCATTTTAAGAACTCCTCATTTGAAATAATTATTGTATATATCTTTCTTACATTACAATGTACACAACGTTCATGAAAAATGAAAATCAGAGAAGGGTTTATAATCTTATGGAAAATATTACGGTTATTTGAAGAAAAATGAGGGCCACTTGAACTGTGAGATTTGAAAGCAACAGGGCACTATATTTACATCCTTAACATTTGGATTTTTCACTTATGAGCTTTTCCTTTATTATAGGCATTCTATTGAATCATCTATTACAATTCCAATTTAATTCAATCATTTTACTGTCGTCACAAAAAGCAAAACGAAAGTCGCTGCCTGGCATGCACATTTTATAAATAATTATTATGACACGACACAAGTAATGTTTAGGAAGACAATTTTACATAGATAAGACAAATAAGATAAGATAATACAATTTTAAAACACACACACACACACACGCACACACACACACACACACACACACACACACCACGCACACGCACGCGCACGCGCACACACACACACACACACACACACACACACACACACACACACACATCACACAACAATCCATTTTTGTCTCTATTAGTCATCTAACCAGGACAACATCTAATTAATAGGTCACCCAGGGCTGCGATGCTCGAGGACAAGCTGTGGGTCCTGTAGCAGCGCTGCAGTCCACGGCCACCTTCATCTACAGGTCCGAACTAAACATTTAGTATGGCGGAAGGAGAAGAAAAAAGAAGGAAAGCAAAACTAACTGGATAGCATTTTGATGTAGATAGCGTTACAGTCACGTGTTTTGCAAACTCATTAGTCTGGTGAATGGTACCAGTGGTACTGTATGAATAACTAGTGGTTCAAAAACATGTGACAGTTGGAATCTAATTGACTGAACATTCAACCTCTGGACCTGCGACCCTGTTTGCCTATTTCTTGATGCTAGTCGTATGACTCATTCCAAAGTTATTCTTGATGCACTGTGTTGTATTTGTATAATTATTTCTGTTTTAAATGACAAAAGACATAATGTTTTAATGACTTTAATAAATAGTAAAGAAAAGTAGCATCCATGCATGGATATTAAGGATACATAATGGAATTCTGGAAATGATAATGATAACGACAATGATGATGATTATATTAATGTATGTGTGTGTGTGTGTGCGCGCGCGCGCGTGTGCGTGCGTGCATGCTTGCTTGCGTGCGTGCGTGGCGTGCGTGTGTGTGTGTGTGTGTGTGTGTGTGTGTGTGTGTGTGTGTGTGTGTGTGTGTGTGTGTGTGTGTGTGTGTGTGTGTGTGTGTTCGTGTGCGTGTACGTGCGTGCGTGCGTGTGTGTGTGTGAACTTCTGTGAAGTTTGAAAGTCCAAGGAACCGATTCTGCATAAACCAAAAGCTCTTAATTCATGTTATTTCGATCCCAGATCTAAGAATGAGCGGGATAACCAACATTCCTAGCACTGGCATCAAAGCAATATGTCCAGGCATTGAATACTTCGCGGGTCAGAACGAAACTCACTACACAATAATGCAAGCCAATGTTTCGAACTGTGACAAGTACTTGACAAAGCATGCTGCCCGTCCTGGGTTGTTGTATGGAGCATGCAGCAATTCATCCAGCTTCTGTAACATACACGTAACTGGTTCACAAAACATGCAAGTAAGTATGTTTCTCAGGCGTTTGGCATATTGGTGTGATGGAAGGAACTGGAAAACAGAAGTGACGGTATCAGGTCAGTGTAGTATTCGCCACACATGTATCATAGCATGTGGCTGCCATAGTTCTGATGAAATTTACTATCTCTTTGAAAACCACGTTCACGTATCACATCGCAACACTCCTTTAACCGAAATCGAGTTTGCTATTATTATTATAGATGAACGCTTTGGCTTTAAGGAAACGTCAAACATGTCTTGCTATGTCATCGTTCCTTTTTTTAAAGGTATGGAGTTTAATTCTTACTTAAAATGGTCAGCTGGATATGTCACTATGATTAGTTTTCAACAAGTCGCCACGCCAGGTATTTGTACTCGTACTCGAGGAGACGACATTTTCAGGCTTAGGTATGAAGAATCACCAGGGAGCCAGCAAATGGTTGTGAGCTTTTGTGCCTCAAATTTAACACCAGCAAAAGTATTTGCAACATTTCGTCTACAAATTGAAATCATTGCCCATGGAGAAATTAGCATGAACATGAGACTGTATTTGTCTGCAATTGCTAACAACAATCAACCTTATAAGTTACCCAATGGCTTGTTCAATTGTTCTGTGAAATACTATTCAATATTCCAGGATCATCTACACTGCAACCTGAAGGATGAGTGTGCGGATGGAAGAGATGAGACAGAACACTGTCCATTCAGCAGCCCTTCTTGCAAAGGCCTGGTTGCATCACACAATAAATGTTTGAAATTGATGATCATAGGGTACGCATTCCACTTACATTTTCTTGATCATAAATGCAAAGCTCTTGATGGGAAATTTGCTTCATTAAAATCAAGAAATGAACAGGATGACATACTTGTTATGCTGAAAGGATACACCATTTTCATCCTTCGTTTTGGTTATTTTTCAGGCTGGTATATACAGCCATTTATATACAGCAAGTTTCGCTTATGGTTCGACAACACTGTCATCTATAACATGAACCACTTCCGTTTAAAAACTCAGTATCTTCCCTCAAAGGAGAAGACAATCGGGGAAATAGAGTCAATGGTACTTTCTACTCGGAAATATCCATTCGCATTCATGGCAGAGACTTTACTTTGTGAAGTTGTATATCGTCCACCAACAATTATTCCTGTCCAAGTACAAGTTACTCGCTTTCCAATTTCTCAGTTTGTCGTCACTGGCACGCGCCAATCCGTAGCTGTATGTTTCAAACAGCAAGTGACCCATGGATTCTTGTTCTCCAATTTGAAGCAAAATTGTAAAACAATATCGTTGTTACAGTTCCAGATGATTAGCAACTCCAGTGATGTGACATCTCGTGAAACTCCCCATGTTGCACTGACGGTAGATATATACACTATGTTTAAATGTGACGATACCATCACTTCAATCCATCACACCTTTGTTTGTGACTTCAGACAGGACTGTCCGGATGACAGCGATGAGTCATTTTGTCAGCACTCTCCGTGTCATGGATTTTTGTGCTCGAACAACACTCAATGCGTGCTGCAAAGTCAGCACTGTAACGAATTTTCAGATTGCTTGGACGATTCGGATGAAGTCAGTTGTGTGGAAGGAAAGGGTGTACATTTTGTATGGCAAGAAAACGTTATGAAAGAACTGTTTTACGTAAACTTCGATGGTAGTGGTTACTTCACCCCATGGGTGATGAAAAGCGACGACCTCTGTCCCGAAAGTCATTACAGATGCTCGACTGAATGGCTGTACTGTCTTCCTGTCTATACTCGATGTAACGGAATATCTGACTGTGTCTACGGCGAAGATGAGCAAAACTGTGAACACGTTGCGTGCCTACAATATTACCAGTGTAGAGATTCCACAGTGTGTGTGCATGAAGATCATCTCTGTGATGGAATATTTCAGTGCCCTCTCAGAGATGATGAACTTCTGTGCGACTTCAGTTGTCCTAAAAGCTGTCTGTGTCAAGGCCGTGCTTTTAGATGCAAGACACAGTTCGCTGCTGATTTCTACCCACGTCTCCGGTATCTAGATGCATCAGATTCAGGAATTTCAATGACCCGGTTAAAAAGAAATTATTATATCAACTATCTGATTCTGTCCCACTGTTCTATCAATCATATTCCAACTATACAGTTTAACAACCTTCAGTTTCTTGACCTCACTTTTAACAGTCTCAACAACATTGATTTGACTGTGCTGACGGATATGCCAAATGTAAAATCTATTCTCCTTTCAAACAATCCTTTGCACAAAATCGTAAAAAAGCATAGGAAGTTTGTGTTTTATGTTCTGAAACGATTGGACCAATCAAGTACATATTCCAATGTACTTAGCGATGAAGTGTCACTATATTTCCCCAAGTTAAAGTACTTAAACTTATCGTTTACTAACACAGAAATCATTGGAAGAAAAGGGTGCAAAAACTTGCCTGAGTTGTCTGAGTTGGACTTAAGAGGAAACTCAATTAAGAATTTCCCCTTAGATTTATTTTCAAAGTCCAATAATTTACAACAACTGTTTTCTTCAAACTATAGATTGTGTTGCGATCAAATATTTCCTGAACAGTCGAGTGAAAGAAATTGTCTAGCAAGTCAAGCTGCACTACCTTCGTGCAATACTTTAATACCAACTGGACACCACAAGGCTTATTTGTTCTGTGCCTTTGCATCTGCCACATTTGTAAATACACTGATATATTGGTCAGTGTTGTTGATTTTCAACGTAAAAGAAATATTTGGTGACAAGTTTTTAAAGGTTTTTGTTCATTTGTATTTTGCTGACCTATGTATGGGCATTCACACTGGAATCACTTTAACAGCAAACCTGGCACTCCACGGAGACTATGTAATGATTGAAGAGACGTGGACAAAACATATTATTTGTAAGCTGAGTGGTTTGTTGTTCGTACTATCCACCGAGGTATCAGTGTTTATCCTTTTCTTTGCCACAGTGAACCACACAATCTTCCTATGTGCCCCTATTAATCTGTGGGGGCGCCTTACAAATTCGACTGATATCATTTGTACAGTCATTTGGATCGGTGGGCTAGTTTTATCTGTGATACCCTATCTGCCTGGGCTGTCCCACTGGGGCCTGTCTGAGCAGTCTGGCCTGTGTCGCCTGGCTTTGTTTCAGAATTACAAATCCAGTGAAGGGTTCAAATGGTTCAAGGGAATCATAGCAATAAACTGTATAATCTGTTCACAGGTTGCACTTTGTCAAATATATGTATACGTCCGCCTACCAAAGTACAGAATGTTGTTGAACCCTGTACACAGGCCACTCTTTTCGTCGGTCCATCTGGTCAGGACTCTGACGGTCGCATATGTCGTTTGCTGGTGCTCACTGGGTATTTGGACAATAGCTTCGTCCATTGGTGCTACTTTTTTCACCAAGTCATACGACGCCACAGTTGTTTTCATGACACCACTCAGTTCAGCACTCAACCCACTGCTGTATTTATTTACTGTGTCATCGCAAAAGAGGGTAAAGGTACGGGAAGAAAAGTTACTAAATGTGATGAAATCACGGCTTCATTCGTTACGTAAAGCCAAATCATAAACGAAACTATATAAGATAACTACATTAGGCACTGATGTGTGGCGAAACATCTGAATACTTTGTTAACAATATCCACGAAATGGTATTTCTGCAGCTAACATATGTATACAATGCTTCGGTTGTTGAAGTCTTGGACTGCTGGTTGGATACCTTTGGTTAGATTACATTCAGCGGGACAGAAGAACATCGGGAAATGGAATATAGGACAAGAAAGAGTGTTTGTTTTAAAATCCTATCACCAAGTTGAATTTGCCATGCATACTGCAAGTGACTGTAACCCCTGGGCTATCAATACATCAAAATGAAGACTAAAGACAGTCACTGCCCTCTTTCACACACTCTCTCTCTCTCTCTCTCTCTATACGTATGAGCATGGCAGAGACTCAGTCCTTCCGGGTCACAGGATGGGCGTTGCATCAGCACACAAAAAGCCTCCATCAGACAAACCCTACGCCACACACTGGCATCGCGCGCACAGAGTTCAGGTAGATCTCGTAGAATTGCTGGCCCACGCAGAATTTGGCCCGAGAGGGGCCTGGTATCTTAACAATGTCCTTGTCCAGTCTGGCCTTCTCGAACGCAGACATGACTTCAGCCGCGGATCACGGATGATTCAAGTGTAGGGCTCTGATGCAGCGGGGTGTCGTCATAGTCCTGGACCACAAGCACTGTCGGTTCATCCGTTGATCAGGGTCTGGATGGACCATCAGGTTCCAAACTGGCCAGTGAAACTCACTGCGTAGACTCCCCCCGTGGGGATACTGGGGGGTCTTTCATAAAAATAGTTCCCCCACCTTCTGAAAGTTCTGTGCTTTTAACTTCCTCTAATTCTGTCTCTCAGTTTTCTCTGCCTTTTTCCTTGCTTTGTGTCATCTACTATCTTTCGTGCTTTTTGACCCATTCTCCTGCCTTTAAAAAAAATCTTCAAAAAAATGTTTTTCTCCTTTGAGCTCTTCTTAAATTGGAATGTGTCGGCTGAATGCAGCAAGGAGACCAGTGAAAACTGAAAATCGGACACATACGTACCCATTGTGTCCTTATGGCCCGGGAACGCAGAAGAAGAAGAAGACTGGGTAGACTGCTCATAAACGTCAGGACAACCTCCTGGTGAAGCAACAGCGTGGCTGTTTCTAGGTACGAGCAGGCCCAGATGAGGAGTCACACCTCGGCTAAGCTTCTTCCCGGTTGCCGTCTGTCGAGGTCCCGTGAAGGTCCTTCAACCGGCTTTTCCTTTCCCCTTCAAGCACGTAGCGAAACTTGTTTTGTCTAGGATGGGACTTCGGTGAGGATGGGACACCGAAGTCCAAATAGCAGTCTGCAATGATAAGCTGATAAAGGCAAATCTTCTCTCTCGAACAGCCAGAGACGAACTGACTAAATATTGAAGTCTCCAAAACTTCATTGACTCTACAATTTGTCTGAGTGACTTAAAAACTCCGCCGCTGTGGAAGTCAAAAACTAGGAGACTGTCACAAGTTAGGCAACATTTGTGACAAGGACTCATCGAGCTTTACATGAAAACGTGAAGAAAGAATGTTAACTCACGCACACAACACACGCTCAAAATATATAAATGGAATTATTTAGGAAAAAATCCGCATAAATGAAAACAAAATAAAATGGGAATTTATGCACATAACGCACATTTAAAATACCTGTATGAAATATACATTTAAAATGTATTATTTAAAAGAGATGAGAATTTTTTTTAACCAAATTCTCTACATGGATTGAGAGACATAAATTAACAGAGGTATGTTTTGAAGAGATGAGTCTTCAGGCTAGTTTTGAAGGATTGCAGGGGTGGAGAACTGCGGAGAGAGAAAGGGGGGTTGTTCCAGGTGTGTGGTGCTTGGAAACGTTCTGTTTCCAACTGTTTTGTACTCAGTGACAGGTTGGCAAAGAAGTTGCAGGTTGCTTGATCTGAGGCTGCGTTCTGGCATGCAGGCATAGAGGACAGAGGAGAGGTAGTCAAGAAGAGTGTCTTCAAAATATCGATTTCAGTTCAATGCTTGTTGAGTGAAAGAAGATACAAATGGGTCAGTCTTCTAATAGGAGCTGTCGTAATACAAATGAATATAATGTTCACTGAAAAGGCCTTCACTTACAATGGCTCCATCACTAGGCCATTATTCTTGTTGTCAATAATGTAGGCCTAATGTTGGTTGGCTTATTACCTAGTGTTCTGTGTATACTACTGATCACAACAGACCGCTCCACTTGACCCTGTCCCACTACGACCCCCAAGTAAAAAAGAAAAAAGAAAAAAAAGACGTGCAGTGTCTCCTCTGTTGAGTTGCCTCTCAATAATCAACTACAGCGTGCACGTGAAGACGCTAGACGAACCAGCCATGCGGCAGCATTTTCGGGTCCAGTGACCTTGCAGGAACAAGCGGACAAACGATCCTGAAACAAAAGCCTGGTCAAACAGTCTACGCCTGCACTTTACAGTACACCTGCGCCAGCGAGGATCTCAACTGCAGCTCGCGCACTATCGACAGCTAGAGAAAGGCAGGTGCGCAGCCGCATTTTCGGCTCAAGTGACCTTGACCTTTGACCTATTACCTTCATTTTCAAACTTGGCCTAGATATCCCAAATACCTATTACGCATGTAGCACGTGAGCCTCCTGGGTTCCTCTGTTCCAAAAGTTATCGTCAGTCAGATTGACAGCCAGAAAACAAGCAGACTGCCATGAAAACATTAACCAGTTTTCGCTACGCGGTTGGTTTAACTTTAATTGATTGTTCCCTATGCTGGAGGTAGAGCTGAAGCTACAGTTCAATTGGTTGTTCCCTATGCTGGAGGTAGAGCTGAAGCTACAGTTCAATTGGTTGTTCCCTATGCTGGAGGTAGAGCTAAGGCTAAACTTCAATTGGTTGTTCCCTATGCTGGAGGTAGAGCTGAAGCTAAACTTCAATTGGTTGTTCCCTATGCTGGAGGTAGAGCTGAAGTTAAACTTCAATTGGTTGTTCCCTATGCTGGAGGTAGAGCTGAAGCTAAACTTCAATTGGTTGTTCCCTATGCTGGAGGTAGAGCTGAAGCTAAACTTCAATTGGTTGTTCCCTATGCTGGAGGTAGAGCTGAAGCTAAACTTCAATTGGTTGTTCCCTATGCTGGAGGTAGAGCTAAAGCTAAACTTCAATTGGTTGTTCCCTATGCTGGAGGTAGAGCTAAGGCTAAACTTCAATTGGTTGTTCCCTATGCTGGAGGTAGAGCTAAGGCTAAACTTCAATTGGTTGTTCCCTATGCTGGAGGTAGAGCTGAAGCTAAACTTCAATTGGTTGTTCCCTATACTGGAGGTAGAGCTGAAGCTAAACTTCAATTGATTGTTCCCTATGCTGGAGGTAGAGCTAAGGCTAAACTTCAATTGGTTGTTCCCTATACTGGAGGTAGAGCTAAGGCTAAACTTCAATTGGTTGTTCCCTATACTGGAGGTAGAGCTGAAGTTAAACTTCAATTGGTTGTTCCCTATACTGGAGGTAGAGCTAAAGCTAAACTTCAATTGGTTGTTCCCTATGCTGGAGGTAGAGCTGAAGCTAAACTTCAATTGGTTGTTCCCTGTGCTGGAGGTAGAGCTGAAGCTAAACTTCAGTTGGTTGTTCCCTATGCTGGAGGTAGAGCTGAAGCTAAACTTCAATTGGTTGTTCCCTGTGCTGGAGGTAGAGCTGAAGCTAAACTTCAATTGGTTGTTCCCTATGCTGGAGGTAGAGCTGAAGCTAAACTTCAATTGATTGTTCCCTATGCTGGAGGTAGAGCTGAAGCTAAACTTCAATTGATTGTTCCCTATGCTGAAGGTAGAGCTGAAGCTAAACTTCAATTGATTGTTCCCTATGCTGGAGGTAGAGCTGAAGCTAAACGTCTTCTTCTTCTGCGTTCCCAGGTCATTTGGCCATAATGAGTAAGGTACATTATGTGTCCGGTTTTTTTTTCAGTTTTCACTGGTCTCACCGCTGCGTACAGCCGACACATTCCGATTTCGCGGGAGCTCAAAGGAGACAAATTACTGGCACGAGGCATCCACCCCTGCCCCAGAACAGACTGAGGTGTGGTTGTATGCTACACCTCGGAACTTGTGGCAGGGGAGTGATAGTAGCATTGGGTTGTCCATGAATAAAGTTTGATTTGTTTTTTTCCTCAGGCTCACACACAAAGAACAACTGCAAGGCAACGACGCACACCAGTTTGCTCACAAAATGGCACACACACACACACACACACACGCACACGCACACTACACACGCACACACTACGCACACGCACGCACGTGCACACACACACACACACACACACACACCACACACACACACACACACACACACGCACGCACGCACGCACAGCACGCACGCACGCACACACACACACACACACATCACACACACACACAACGCACACGCACACACACACACACACGCACACACGCACACACACACACGCAACACGCACACACACATGCACGCTTGCGTACAAATGCTCTTCTTTCTTTTTTACAGGCATTCCATTCTTGGAAAAGAAACGTTGACAGAATAATTTTGTTTTCCTTTATTATCTAAGAATGGTATGGATTTGATTGCTGGACTGATTAATTACTTTATAGTTTTCATGCGCATATATATTATGTGTGTAGGGTAAGACGGGGTAACAAGCCCACGGCGGGGTAAGAAGCCCATGCCCAATTATCTCATAAAATAAATAAAATTTCAGGTCAAATTTTGCCCATGAGACGAGTTTTAATGTGTAGCATTGCGTCTCAGGGGCAACATTTGAATAAAATCTGCTTTATATCATGAGATATATTGGTCATGGGCTTCTTACCCGCCCATGGGCTTTTTACCCTCGTCTTTCCCTAATATGTATCAGATGAGATGAAGATTTCTCAGTACGTACGTATGTGTATATGTTAAGTTTAATTTGAGAGTCCGGCAGCGCAGATATCGTGACCTCGGCTTGTAGTCTGCTGTCACGTTCTTCCTTGCCCTTCCCCACCCCCACCTACCGACCTCTCCCCCCTAACAAGAAAGAGCTGGATTTGTCTGTGCGCTTCAGCATTATTCCATTCATTTATATTAACCCCGTTGTTTTTTTTTTTTTATTAATAATCATTATGCATTATTCATTTCTTATTTATTGCTATTGCCATTGCATGTCCACAGGGAGAAAGGTGGCAGAGTGGCATAAGACGTTCGCCTGCCAAATGTAATGCATTGTTATAACCCTTGCCCCTGTATGTAGGTAATAGTATGTAAGAACTAGGGGTGATGACGCTGTTAAGTGAAGTCTCCTACCATATTGCTCTACCACCTATTGTTATAACCCTTGCCCCTGTATGTAAGTAATAGTATGTAAGTAATAGTATGTAAGAAATAGTATTTAAGTAATAGTATGTAAGAAATAGTATTTAAGTAATAGTATGTAAGTAATAGTATGTAAGAAATAGTATTTAAGTAATAGTATGTAAGTAATAGTATGTAAGAAATAGTATGTAAGAAATAGTATGTAAGTAATAGTATGTAAGAAATAGTATGTGAGTGATAGTATGTTAGGTGAAGTCTCCTACTAATAGTATGTAAGAAATATGGGTGATGACGATGTTAGGTGAAGTCTCCTACTATATTGCTAATATGGGTGATGACGATGTTAGGTGAAGTCTCCTACTATATTGCTAATATGGGTGATGACGATGTTAGGTGAAGTCTCCTACTATATTGCTAATATGGGTGATGACGATGTTAGGTGAAGTCTCCTACTATATTGCTAATATGGGTGATGACGATGTTAGGTGAAGTCTCCTACCATATTGTTCTATCACACGTTGGTATAACCCTTGCCCCTGTATGTAATAAATAGGGGTGATGACGCTGTTAAGGGAAGTCTCCTACCATATTGCTAAAATGGGTGACGACAATGTTCAGTGAAGTCTCCTACCACCATAGCTCCGCTATCACCCATTGTTATATCCCTTGCCCCTGTATGTAAGAAATAGGGGTGATGACGATGTTAGGTGAAGTCTCCTACCATAGTATTGCTCTACCACCCGTTGCTATATCCCTGGCCCCTGTTGTAAGAAATAGGGGTGACCACGTTGTTGCGACGCGGGTTGGGCGTGTCCAGGTCGGCGCGGGACCGGGACCTGCGATGGTGGGAGTACGGGTCATCTGGCTCGAAGACGTCAGGGATGAGCAGCGTGCCGGCGATGAAGACCAGGATGAAGGCCAGCACGGTGAGCCCCAAGGAGAAAGACACGATGAATGGTGAGGGCAGGGTGGCCAGCCACACTATCATGGCGATCAGGCTCAGGGTACCTGCAACATCCATCATCTATATCTTTCTAAAAGGCTATTCCTAGCCCCCTGTGTGACCCTAGGGTGAAGGCCAGCACGGTGAGCCCCAAGGAGAAAGACACGATGAAAGGCTTGGGGAGGGTGGCCAGCCACACTATCATGGCGATCAGGATCAGCGTGCCTGCAACATCCAATCATCATCCATATCTTTCTAAAAGGCTATTCCTTGCCCCTTGTGTGACCCTAGGATGAAGGCCAGCACGGTGAGCCCCAAGGAGAAAGACACGATGAAAGGCTTGGGGAGGGTGGCCAGCCACACTATCATGACGATCAGGCTCAGGGTACCTGCAACATCCATCATCCATATCTTTCTAAAAACAAAATGCTATTCCTTGCCCCTATGTGGCTCCTGTATTGCAATAGCCACGTTTCACCGATATGAAATGTACAGGTATCTGCTTGGAGGTACTGTTTTCTCCGTGCATCTTTGACATGTCACGAACATTTCGATCCCCCCCCCCAGTGGGGATACCGGGGGGTCTTTTGCATAAATAGTTCCCCCACCTTCTGGAAGTTCTGTGCTTGTAACTTCCTCTAATCTGTCACTCTACTTGACTCAGCCTTTTCCCTTTGCTTGCTGTCATCCACTATCTTTCTGCCTTTCCGGTCCATTCTCCTGCCCTTTTTTCAAGCAAAACTTTCAAAAAAATTTCAAAACGATTTCTTACAGCCGAAGTCGGGCATACTGGGCCTAAATATTTCATAGTTAGTTAGTCGCAGCATGACGCATCTGCGTTCATAAATTGACAGGAAACTGTCTGAACGATCGAAGAAGAAGAAGATCCGCTTTCACGACATTCGAATACGAAGAAAGCAACACCACACAGTCATACAGAGACAAATGGGACACAGCTGCGATTTAAACGGTGTAGGGCATACATATACATGGGCATACAACTCCCTTTCACCTTCAACGACTTCTTAGAGTTCGTCACATCCCTCACCCTGATGGAACAATATCAGTGAAGCACATTTCGGACTGTTATTCTAGCCACGGAATATCCACGAAGTGCGTAGCCTAGTAACGCACATTTCTTATGGCTGTTTTACCCACGAAGTGGGTAGTGATGCAAATCATCACTGTTATTTTTGTACAGAGACAGTGTCCAACATCAAAGAGGAGGGTGATCAGCCACACGGTCATGGCGATGAGGCTCAATGCGCCTGCAAATTAATCCCACACAAAGCTTTATAAAGAGAGAGTGCCCAACGTAACATAGCATTAAAGGGGATTCAGACTGAGCGTGCCTGTAACATCATCATCCGACACAAGGCTTTATACAGAGACAGTGTCCAACGTAACATAGGGATATTAAAGGGGATTCAGACTGAGCGTGCCTGCAACATCATCATCCGACACAAGGCTTTATACAGAGACAATGTTCAACGTAACATAGCATTAAAGGGGATTCAAACTGAACGTGCCTGCAGCATCATTCGACACAAAGCTTTATACAGAGACAGTGTCCAACGTAACATAGGGATATCAATGAGGATTCAGACTCAATGTGCCTGCAACATCGTTCCACACAAAGCTTTATACAGAGACAGTGTCCAACGTAACATAGCATTCAAGGGGATTCAGATTGAACGTGCCTGTAATATCATTCAAGAAAAAGCTTTATACAGAGACAGCGTCCAACGTAGCATAGGTATATTAAAGGGGATTCAGACTGAACGTGCCTGCAACATCATCCAACACAAAGCTTTATACAGAGACAGTGTCCAACGTAACGTTAAAGGGGATTCAGCATTAAAGGGGATTCAGACTGAATATGCCTGCAGCATCATCCGACACAAAGCTTTATACAGAGACAGGGATATCAATGAGGATTCAGACTCAATGTGCCTGCAACATCATTCGACACAAGGCTTTATACAGTGACAGTGTCCAACGTAACGTAGGGATATCAATGAGGATTCAGACTCAATGTGCCTGCAACATCATTCGACACAAGGCTTTATACAGAGACAGTGTCCAACGTAACGTAGGGATATCAATGAGGATTCAGACTAAGCGTGCCTGCAACATCATTCGACACAAAGCTTTATACAGAGGCAGTGTCCAACGTAACATAGCATTAACTCTTTCGTTCATGAGAACCGCTTTTGAGGGTGAATAGAAGCAACTACAGATTCCTGGCTTTATAGAGCTCTCTATCTCCCTATTCCTGCAGCAGCATCCGACACAAAGCTTTATACAGAGACAGTGTCCAACGTAACATAGGGATATCAAAGAGGATTCAGACTCAGCGTGCCTGCAACATCATCCGACACAAAGCTTTATACAGAGACAGTGGCCAACATAGCATAGGGATATCAAAGGGGATTCAGACTCAGCGTGCCTGTAACATAATTCGACACAAAGCTTTCTACAGAGACAGTGTCCAAAATAGCATTAAAGAGGATTCAGACTCAATGTGCCTGTAATATCATTCGACACAAAGCTTTATACAGAGGCAGTGTCCAACGTAACATAGCATTAAGGGGGATTCAGACTGAACGTGCCTGTAATATCATTCGACACAAAGCTTTATACATAGACAATGTCCAACGTAACATAGCATTAAGGGGGATTCAGACTGAACGTGCCTGTAATATCATTCGACACAAAGCTTTATACAGAGACAGTGTCCAACGTAACATAGCATTAAAGAGGATTCAGACTCAATGTGCCTGTAATATCATTCGACACAAAGCTTTATACATAGACAATGTCCAACGTAACATAGCATTAAGGGGGATTCAAACTGAACGTGCCTGCAACATCATCATCCGACACAAGGCTTTCTACAGAGACAGTGTCCAACGTAACATAGCATTAAAGGGGATTCAGACTGAACGTGCCTGTAACATCATCATCCGACACAAGGCTTTCTACAGAGACAGTGTCCAACGTAACATAGCATTAAAGGGGATTCAGACTGAACGTGCCTGCAACATCATCATCCGACACAAGGCTTTATACAGAGACAATGTTCAACGTAACATAGCATTAAAGGGGATTCAGACTGAGCGTGCCTGCAACATCATCATCCGACACAAGGCTTTCTACAGAGACAGTGTCCAACGTAACATAGCATTAAAGGGGATTCAAACTGAACGTGCCTGCAACATCATCATCCGACACAAGGCTTTCTACAGAGACAGTGTCCAACGTAACATAGCATTAAGGGGGATTCAAACTGAACGTGCCTGCAACATCATCATCCGACACAAGGCTTTCTACAGAGACAGTGTCCAACGTAACATATCATTAAAGGGGATTCAGACTGAACGTGCCTGCAACATCATCCGACACAAATTGGATTATTGTCATGAAATTGAAAGAACCAAACTTTGAGACTGAGAGTCGTAAGCATGAGGGAGGTGTCTAAACTACAACTTACGGGACCGCTACACTGCATACGATTCAGTGGCAAAATGTGATCCGATTGTGACAACGTCTGTGAGTCATACGATGCACGTGAAATACTTTTGTCTACAAAATAATTCTAAGCCTACTATTTTCCTTCACTATGCCAAAGACTGTATAGGGGAAGATAAGCATCCGGTCTCTTTTCCTTATATGAGTAGTGAGGACAGAAACACTGGTTAATGTCCCTTTTAAACAGGACACATTTTACACGTCGATAGGCCAGTTGAATTCTCCGTTCAAGTTCCAGTCTGAGTTTTTTGGATAGCCGTCACTGTGAATGGTGTACTGTCGACACTAACGATAACTCTATCAGCCCGGTTCGCCGAGCTCTTATGTAGTTCCATCTTACCCTTTTAGAATATCGTTGACTATACTCCTTGTAGATCACTGCAGGAGGCCCGCAATCCACGAAACAAATAAAATGTCTGATACAAAACCAAAAAAAACACCCAGATATTTCATCAGATTCGTGTACAGGGGGACTACAAGTAATTAGTGAACAATACGAAAGTAGGATTTCACATAACATTCGTTTAGACAGTAGGTTAAGACGGGGTAAAAAAATAAGCCCATGGGCGGGTAAGAAGCCATGCCAATTATCTCAGAAATAAGCAAATTTCAGTCACATTTGCCCATGAGAGAGTTGTTTATGTTTAGCGTTTCGTCTCATGGGCAAATTTGAAATTTGCTTTATTTCATGAGATTAATTGGCATGGCTTCTTACCCGCCCTTGGGCTTTTTGCCCCGTCTTCACCTACAAATTTCACGTGAATCACATACCTCACAAATGTCACAATCGGATCGCAGTGAATCGAATCGTATGCGGTGTAGTAGCCCCTTTGAACCTACGACCACCGTGGGCTAAAGACCCCCCACGTCCCGTGTCACATTCCCTGATATGCTAGGCAGATTTCGTAAGATTTCGTACGCAGCTACAAAAAAAAAACAGGGAAACACTTGAAAACCGTGATTTGAAAACGCGTGACTTGATGGCTCTTTAAGCCTACCTGCCAAGAAGCAGAGGACAATGAGCACGATGGCCACTGTATTGCTCTGGCGCCTCAAGAAGCGTAGATGGCCAGGAGACGGCAGAGAACACCACCACACGAACACGATCGTCCTACATAGCCCTGCACAGCGTTAAAGTCATCTGTTTAACACACATCAAAAGATACATGTTTCTCCCTACATTTGAATTAGAAAAAAACTATTGTCTGATGAGATATGTTCTGTTAATTTACTACTTATCGAAGAGACGTAGAATGCCAGGAGAATAGTAGAGAACACCACACACAGAACACACGGATCGTCTCCAGAGCCCGCACAGCGTTAAAGTCACTGTTTAACAAACACGAACAAAAAAAGATACATTTTTCTCCTACATTTCAATCAGATTTACAATTGTCTGTATTAGATATGTTCCTGTTAATTTACTAACTTTCGAAGAAGACGTAGAATGCAGGCGAATGGGAGAGAACACACCACCACAAGAACAACGAATCGTCTCCAGTCGCGCCGCACAGCGTTAAAGTCATCTGTTTAACACGAAAAAAGATACATTTTCTCCCTACAGTTCATTAAATTCACTATTGTGTGTATTAGATAGTTCTGTTAAGTTACTACTTATCGAAGAAGACGCCAGAGAATGGGAGAGAAAACCACCACACAAAACACGATCGTCTCCAGAGCCCGCACAGCGTTAAAGTACATCTGTTCAAGCACGTGGGGGAAAAGATACAGTTTTCTCCTAGGTAGGTAGTGGTAGAATGTTTTAAACGTCCTCATAGCAGTTGCTCCTTAGAGATAAGTATTCTGGTGCTGTAGTCTTCGACGTAGTAGGTACACCTGGTATTAGGTTAATCAACGTTGGGTCTGGGGAAAGGTGGTTGGGAGGCGCGGTAGTAACATCAGTGGGATGTTGGCGTAGAACGTCGTCTCCCTCATTTCAATTAGAACGATTGTCTGTATTTAAGATAGATATATTCTTTTAATTTACTGCTTATCGAAGACCGACGTAAGATTCACAAGGAGAAAGGCATAGGAACACCAACACACAGAACACGATCGTCCCAGAGCCCCGCACAGCGGTTAAAGGTCATCTGTTTAACACGAAACCCCCCCATAAATTTGTCTCCCCATTTCAATTAGAACTATTGTTTGTATTTAGATAATTATATTCTTTTAATTTTACTACTATCGAAGAAGACATAGATGGCCAGAAGAACGCCAGAGAACACCACCACACAGAACACGATCATCCAGAGCCCGCACGGAGCGTTTAAAGTCATCTGTTTTCACACGAAAAACAATATACATTTTCTCCCCTAACATTTCATTAAAATTTACTATTGTCTGTATTAGATATGTTTTCTGTTAATTTACTACTTATCGAAGAAGACGTAGAATGCCAGGCGAATGGGAGGAGAACACACCACACAGACACGGAATCGTCTCCAGAGCCGCACAGCGTAAATGTATCTTTTCCCCCACGTGTTGAACAGTGACATTTTTACGCTGTGCGGGTCTGGAGACGATCGTGTTTTGTGTGGGTGGTGTTTTCTTCCCATTTCTCCTGGCATTCTACGCTTCTCGATAAGTAGTAAATTAACAGAACATATCTAATAACCGACATATAAATTTTAATTGAAATGTAGGGAGAAAATGTATCTTTTTTTCCGTGTTAAACAGATTGACTTTAACGCTGTGCGGGCTCTGGAGATGATCGTGTTCTGTGTGGTGGTTTTTCTCTGGCGTTCTTCTGGCCATCTATGCTTCTTCGATAAGTAGTAAATTAAAAGATATAATTATCTAATACCACACAATAGTTCTAATTGAAATGTGGGGAGACAAATTTATGGGGGGGTTTCTGTTAACAGATGACTTTAACGCTGTGCGGGCTCTGGAGACGATCGTGGTTTCTGTGTGGTGGTTTCTCTGCCTTTCTCTTTTGATCTACGTCGTCTTCGAATAAGCAGTAAATTAAAAGAATAATATCTATCTAATACAACAATATTCTAATTGAAGATGCAAGGGGGGGGGGAGGGGGGGGTGGAAAGACGAGTCTACGCCAACACCTCCCACTGATTTTACTACAGCGCCTCCCACCGACCCTTCCCCAGACCACGTTGATTACCTAATACCAGGGTGTACCTACTACGTCGAAGACTACAGCACCAAGAATTACTTATCTCTAAGAGCAACTGCTAGGAGGACGTAAAACCTTCTACCAGCCCCGCGGCTAGGCAAAAAACCCAATACGCCCCTAACCTACCTAGAGAAAAATGTATCTTTTCCCCACGTGTTGAACAGATGACTTTAACGCTGTGGCGGTCTCTGAGACGATCGTGTTTTGTGTGGTGGTGTTCTCTCCCATTCTCCTGCGTCTTCTTCGATAAGTAGTAAATTAACAGAACATATCAATACACACATAGTGAATTCTAATTGGATTAGGAGAAAATGTATCTTTTTTCGTGTTAAACAGATGACTTTAACGCTCTGTCGGGCGCTGGAGACGATCGTGTTCTGTGTGGTGGTGTTTCTCTCCCATTCTCCTGGCATTCTACGTCTTCTTCGATAAGTAGTAAATAACAGAACCTATCTAATACAGACATTGTATTCTAATGTGAAATTAGGGAGAAAATGTATCTTTTTTTTCGTGTTAAACGATACTTAACGCTGTGGCGGCTCTGGAGACGATCGTGTGCTGTTGGTGGTGTTCTCTCCCATTCTCCTGGCATTCTACGTCTTCTTCGGATAAGTAGTTAAATTAACAGAACATATCTAATACAGACAATAGTTTTTTGCTAATTCAAAATGTAGGGAGAAAATGTATCTTTTGTGTGTGTTAACAGATTGACGTTAACGCTGTGCGGGCTCTGGAGCGATCGTGTTCTGTGTGGTGGGTTCTCTGCCGTTCTCCTGGCCATCACGTCTTCTTCGAGGGCGCCATACGCCACACAGTGGCCATCGTGCTCCTTGTCCTCTGCTTCGTGGCGGGTAGGCTTAAATGAGCCATCACGTCCCGCGTCAAAATCACGGTTTTTCACGTGTTTTCCCTTTTGTAGCTGGTACGAAATCTACGAATCTTCCTAGCATAAGAGTGAATGTGACACGGACGTGGGGGTCCTTTAGCCCACGGTGGTCGTAGTTTCAAAGGGCCTACTACCCGCATACGATTTCGATTCACTGGCGATCCGATTGTGACCCTTTTGTGAGGTATGTGATTCACGTGAAATTTGTAGGTGAAGACGGGGCACAAAGCCCATGGGTCGGGTAAGAAGCCATGCCAATTATCCTCAATGAAATAAGAAACATGCAGTCAAATGTGCCCATGAGACAACGCTAAACATTAACACTCGTCTCATGGGTCAAATGTGACTGAACTTTGCTTCATTTCATGAGATAATTGGCATGGGCGTCTTACCCGCCCATGGTCTTATTTTTTTTACCACCTCTTAACCTACTGTCTAAATGACTTGTTCTGAAATCCTACTTTGCGTATTGGTTCACTAATTACTTGTAGTCCCCCCCGTACATATTTTGAATGAATATCTGGGTGTTTTTTTTTGGTTTTGTATCAGACATTTTATTTGTTTCGTGTATTGGGGCCTGCAGGAGCTACATGATATAGTCACCGATATTCTAAAAGGGTAAGATGGCTACTTAAGAGCCCGGCGAACGGCTGATAGAGTTTAGCGTTAGGGTCGACAGTACACCATTCACAGTGACGGCTATCCAAAAACGCAGACTGGACTTGAACTGGAGAATTCAACTGTCCTATCGATGTGTAAAATGTGTCCCTTTTAAAAGGGACTTAACCAGTGTTTCTGTCCTCACTACTCATATAAGGAAAAGAGACCGGATGCTATCTTCCGCTATAACAGTCCCTTTGGCATAGTGAAGGAAAATATAGGCTTAGAATTATTTTTGTAGCCAAAAGTATTCACGTGCTCGTATGACTCCAGACGTTGTCACAATCGGATCACATTTTGCCACTGAATCGTATTCATTGTAGCGTCCCGTAAGTGTAGTTTAGACACCTCCCTCATGCTTACGACTCTCAGCTCAAATCGTTTGGTTCTTTTTAATTTCATGACAATATCCAATTGTGTGTCGATGATGTGCAGGCACGTTCAAGTTTGAATCCCCCTTAAATGCTATGTACGTTGACACTGTCTCTGTATAAACCTTGTGTCGATTGATGATGTTGCAGGCACGTTCATTGAATCCCCCTTAATGCTATGTTTACGTTGGACACTGTCTCTGTAGAAAGCCTTGTGTCGGATGATGATGTTGCAGGCACGTCCGTTTGAATCCCCCTTAATGCTATGTTACGTTGGACACTGTCTTACTGTAGAAAGCCTTGTTGTCGGATGATGATGTTGCAGGCACGTTCAGTTTGATCCCCCTTAATGCTATGTTACTTTGGACACTGTCTCTGTAGAAAGCCTTGTGTCGGATGATGATGTTTGCAGTGCAGCGTTGCAGTTTTGAATCCCCCTTAATGCTATGTTACGTTGGGACCTGTCTCTGTAGAAAGCCTTGTGTCGGATATGAATGTTACAGGCCGTTCAGTTTTGCTCCCCCTTAATGCTATGTTACGTTGGACACTGTCTCTGTAGAAAGCCTTGTGTCGATGAATGAGTTGCAGAACTTCAGTTTGAATCCCCCTTAATGCTATGTACGTTTTGACATTGTCCTATGTATACTCAGCTTGTTTCGAAGATATTACAGGCACGTTCAGTCCTGATCCCCCTTAATGCTTGTTACGTTGGACATTGTCTATGTATAAAGCTTTTGTCGAATGATATGTAGCAGGCACGTTCAGTCTGAATCCCCCTTAATGCTATGTTTACTTTGTGCCTTATCTATGTATAAGCTTTGTGTCGAATGATATTACGGCACGTTCAGTCTGAATCCCCTTAATGCTTGTTACGGTTGGACATTGTCTATGTAGAAAGCTTTGTTGTCGAATGATATTACAGGCACATTGTAGTCTGAATCCTCTTTATGCTATTTTGGACCTGTCTCTGTAGAAAGCTTTGTGTCCGAATTATGTTACAGGCAAGCTGAAGTCTGAATCCCTTTGATATCCCTATGGCTATGGTTGCCACTGTCTCTGTATAAAGCTTTGGGTCGGATGTGTGCAGGCACGCTGAGTCTGAATCCTCTTGATATCCCTATGCTACTTTGCCACTGTCTCTGTATAAAGCTTTGTGTCGGATCTGCTGCGGCATAGGGAGATCGAGAGCTCTATAAAGCCAGGAATCTGTAGTTGGGGGGGGGAAAAAAATAAAAAAAAACTTCTATTCACACCTCAACAGCGGTTCCATGAACGAAAGAGTTAATGCTATGTTACGTTGGACCACTGCCTCTGTATAAGCTTTGTGTTCGAATGAATGTTGCAGCACGCTTAGTCTGAATCCTCATTGATTCCTACGTTTACCGTTGGACACTGTCTCTGTATAAAGCTTGTGTCGAATGATGTTGCAGGCACTTTGAGTCTGAATCCTCATTGATGCCCTAGCGTTACGTTGGACACTGTCACTGTATAAGCCTTGGTGTCGAATGATGTTTGCAGCACATTGAGTCTGAATCCTCAATTGATATCCCTGTCTCTGTATAAAGCTTTGTGTCGGTGATGCTGCTGCATATTCAGTCTGAATCCCTCTTAATGCTGATCCGCCTTTAACGTTACGTTGGACACTGTCTCTGTATAAAGCTTTGTGTTGGATGATGTTGGCAGGCACGTTCAGTCTGAATCCCCTTTAATATACCTATGCTAAGTTGACTCTGTCCTGTATAAAGCTTTTTCTTGAATGATATTTACAGGCACGTTCAATCTGATCCCTGAATGCTATGTTACGTTTGGACCTGTCTCTGTATAAAGCTTTGTGTGGCGATTTTTGCAGGCACATTATTCTGAATCCTCATTGATATCCCTATGTTACGTTGGACACTGTCTCGTATCAAGCTTTGTGTCGATGCTGCAGGCTCGTTCATTTGAATCCCCTTTAATGCTATGTTACGTTGAACATTGTCTCTGTATAAAGCCTTGTGTCGGATTGGATGATGGTTGCAGGCACGCTCAGTCTGAATCCCCTTTAATATCCCTTGTGTCGTTGGACACTGTCTCGGTATACAGCCTTGTGTCGGATGATGATGTTACCAGGCACGCTCGTCTGACTCCCCTTTATGCTATGTTTACGTTGGGCACTCTCTCTTTATAAAGCTGTGTGGGATTTTAATTTGCAGGCGCATGTTTTTGTTTTTTTGAGCCTCATCGCCTGACGTGTGGCTGATCACCCTCCTCTTTGATGTTGGACCTGTCTCCTGTAGCAAAATAACCGTGATGATTTGCATCACTACCCACTTCGTGGTAAATCAGCATAAAACTTTGCGTTACTAGGCTACGCACTTCGTGGATATCCGTGGCTAGAATAACAGTTCCGAAATGTGCTTCACTGGATATTGTTTCCATCAGGTGATGGATGGACGAACTCTAGAAGTCGTTGAAGGTGAAAGGGAGTTGTATGCCCATGTATATGTATGCCCTACACCGTTTAAATACGCAAGCTGTGTCCCATTTGGTCTCTGTATGACTGTGTGGTGTTGCTTTCTTCGTATTCGATGTCGTGAAAGCGGATTCTTCTTCTTCTTCGATCGTTTCAGACAGTTTCCTGTCAATTTATGAACGCAGATCGTCATGCCTGCGACTAACTAACTATGAAATATTTAGGCCCAGTATGCCGACTCGGCTGTACAGAAATCGTTTTGAAATTTTTTTTGAAAGTGCTTGAAAAACAGGGCAGGGATAATGGGCTCGAAGGCAGAAGATAGTGGACAGCAAACGCCCAAGGGAAAAGCTGAGTCAAGTAAGTGACAGAATTAAGGAAGATTACAGCACAGAACTTCCCAGAAGGTGGGGGAACTAATTTATTGCAAAAGACCCCCCGTATCCCACTGTGGGGCGGGATCGAAATGTTCGTGACATGTCAAAGATGCGACGGAGAAAACAGGTACCTCCAAGAGATACCTGTACATTTCATATCGTTGAAAGGTGGCTATTGCATACAGAGCCACATAGGGGCAAGGATAGCATTTTGTTTTTTAGAAAGATATGATGCTGGATGTTGGCAGGTACCTGATCCTGAATCTCATGATAGTGTGGCTGGGCCACCCTCCCTCAAGCCTTTTCATCGTGTCTTTCTCCTTGGGGCTCACCGTGCTGCACTTCATCCTAGGGTCACACAAGGGCAAGGAATAGCCTTTTGAAAGATATGATGATGATTGGATGTTGCAGGCACGCTGATCCTGCTCGCCATGATAGTGGTGGCTGGCCACCTCCCCAAGCTTTCATCGTGTCTTTTCTCCTTGGGGCTACCGTGCTGGCTTCACCCTAGGGTCACACAGGGGGCTGAGTAAAGAATAGCCTTTTGAAGATATAGATGATGGTTTGGCAAGGTACCCTGAGCCTGATCGCCATGATAGTGTGGCTGTCCACCCTGCCCTCCGCATTCATCGTGTCCTTTCTCCTTGGGGCTCACCGTTGTGGCCTTCATCCTGGTCTTCATCGCCGCACGCTGCTCATCCCTGACTTCTTCGAGCCCGATGACCCGTACTCACCACCATCGCAGGTCCCTGTCCCGCGCCGACCCTGGACACGCCCAACCCGCGTCGCACAACGTGGTCACCCCTATTTACTTACAACAGGGGCCAGGGATATAGCAACGGGTGGTAGAGCAATACTATGGTAGGACTTCACTAACATCGTCATCCCCCTATTTCTTACATACAGGGGCAAGGGATATAACAATGGGTGATAGCGGAGCTATGGTGGTAGGAGACTTCACTGAACATTGTCGTCACCCATTTTAGCAATATGGTAGGAGACTTCCCTTAACAGCGTCATCACCCCTATTTATTACATACAGGGGCAAGGGTTATACCAACGTGTGATAGAACAATATGGTAGGAGACTTCACCTAACATCGTCATCACCCATATTAGCAATATAGTAGGAGACTTCACCTAACATCGTCATCACCCATATTAGCAATATGGTAGGAGACTTCACCTAACAGCGTCATCACCCATATTAGCAATATGGTAGGAGACTTCACTTAACAGCGTCATCACCCCTATTTCGTACATACTATTACTTACATACTATTTCTTACATACTATTACTTACATACTATTACTTACATACTATTTCTTAAATACTATTTACTTACATACTATTACTTAAATACTATTTCTTACATACTATTACTTACATACTATTTCTTACATACTATTACTTACATACTATTTCTTACAGTACTATTACTTACATACTATTACTTAAATTACAGTTCTACATATATTACTACATACTATTACCTACATACAGGGGCAAGGGTTATAACAATAGGTGGTAGAGCAATATGGTAGGAGACTTCACTTAACAGCGTCATCACCCCGTCGCCAACTGCCCGTCCTTACATACTATTACCTACATACAGGGGCAAGGGTTATAACAATGCATTACATTTGGCAGAAACAACGTCTTAACCATTCTGCCACCCTCATTTCTCATTGTGGCACATGCAATTGACAAATAGCAATGAACTAAGACATATGACTAGAAAGCATAATTGATTATTAATAAAACGTTAATTAAAAATAATTGGAATAATAATAATGCTGAAGCGCCAAAGGACAAATCCAGCTATTTCTTGTAGTGGGGGCGAGAGGTCGGTAGGTGGGGGTGGGGAAGGGCAAGGAAGGAACCGTGACAATGCAGACTACAAGCCGAGGGTCACGATATCTGCGCTTGGGGACTCTCAAATTAAACTTAACATATAACACATACGTACGTACTGAGAAAATTTCTACTCTTCATCTGATAACATATAGGGGAGGACGGGGTAAAAAAGACTATGGGCGGGTAAAAAGCACATTTTTTGGGGCACACCCCAAACCCCTCCGATATCACTCTGAATAAAGAAAATTTAATTCAAAGCTTTCCACTCATGAGGAGGAATGCTAAAAAGTAACACAACCGTCTCATAGGCGCCCACAAACGTGAGTGGACTGAAATTTGCTTTATTTCATGAGATGTAATTTGAGATGGGCTTATTACCCGCCGTGTGGGCCTTTTACCCCGTCTTCCCCTACACACATAATAATATGCGCATGAAAACTATAAGTAATAATCCGTCCATCAATCAATTCCATCCATTCTTAGAAATAAAGGAAAACAAAATTATTCTGTCAACGTTTCTTTTCCAAGAATGGAATGCCTGTAAAAAAGAAAGAAGAGCATTTGTACGCAAGCGTGCATGTGTGTGTGCGTGTGGGTCTGTGTTTGTGTATGTGTGTGCGTGTGCCTTTCTTTTCGGTGTTGTGTGGTGCGTGGGCCGTGTGTGTCGCTATTGTGTGTGTTGTGTGTGGGTATGTGTGTGTGTGTGTGTGTGTGTGCGTTGAGTGCGTGCGTGCGTATTGTGTATGTTACCGGTAGATCTACCTTTCCCCCCTTTCTAGCTCGTGTGTCCCGTGTGCTGTGTTTTGTTTGCGTCGTTTGTTGTGTTCTGCAGCCGTGAGGTGTGTTTTTTCTTTTTCCCCCCGTGCAATGTCGTGAGGGGGCTGTTGGTCGTATTTTCGTGCACGTTTTTCTCCTTTTCCCCTTCCTTTGTGTGTGTGTGTGTGTGTGCCATTTTGTGAGCAAAGTGGTGTGCGTCGTTGCCTTGCAGTTGTTCTTTGTGTGTGAGCCTGAGGAAAAAAACAAATCAAACTTTATTCATGGACAACCCAATGCTACTATCACTCCCCTGCCACAAGTTCCGATTGTGTGCTTCACGCAATACAATCAACCTCTACCAGTCGGTTATTAGGCCCGGCAGTGCGGTGTGTTTATTTGAACTCGCCTGCCATTGTCAATTTCGTATCCTTTGAGCTCCCCCCTCGAAATCGGAATGTGTCCAGGCTGAACCGCTAGACACGTGAGACCATTGAAAAAACTGAAAAACCGGACACGGTACGTACCTTATTCATCATATGGACCATATTATGGTTCTGGGAACGCAGAAGAAGAAGAAGTTTAGCTTCAGCTCTACCTTCAGTATAGGGAACAACCAATTGAAGTTTAGCCTTAGCTCTACCTCCAGTATAGGGAACAACCAATTGAAGTTTAGCCTTAGCTCTACCTCCAGTATAGGGAACAACCAATTGAAGTTTAGCCTTAGCTCTACCTCCAGTATAGGGAACAACCAATTGAAGTTTAGCCTTAGCTCTACCTCCAGTATAGGGAACAACCAATTGAAGTTTAGCTTTAGCTCTACCTCCAGCATAGGGAACAACCAACTGAAGTTCACCATATATCTGACGATTTCGATATTTCCTCTTAAGTGACTGGGAACCTACACCAATGGAAGTTTGTACGCCATCGAGTTCCTGTCCATACATAGTACCAGTTTCTATAGGGAAACAATTTTACCAATTGAAGTTTAGCTTCAGCTCTACCTCCAGTATAGGGAACAACCAATTGAAGTTTAGCTTCAGCTCTACCTCCAGTACAGGGAACAACCAATTGAAGTTTAGCCTTAGCTCTACCTCCAGTATAGGGAACAACCAATTGAAGTTTAACTTCAGCTCTACCTCCAGCATAGGGAACAACCAATTGAAGTTTAGCCTTAGCTCTACCTCCAGCATAGGGAACAACCAATTGAAGTTTAGCTTCAGCTGCTTAAATTAAGCTATAGGGAACAATCAATGATTTGCTTTTTGTAGCCTTGGCTTCAGCTCTACCTTCAGCATAGGGAACAATCAATTGAAGTTTAGCTTCAGCTCTACCTTCAGCATAGGGAACAATCAATTGAAGTTTAGCTTCAGCTCTACCTCCAGCATAGGGAACAACCAACTGAAGTTTAGCTTCAGCTCTACCTCCAGCATAGGGAACAACCAATTGAAGTTTAGCTTCAGCTCTACCTCCAGCACAGGGAACAACCAATTGAAGTTTAACTTCAGCTCTACCTCCAGCATAGGGAACAATCAACTGAAGTTGAGCTTCAGCTCTACCTCCAGCACAGGGAACAACCAATTGAAGTTTAGCTTCAGCTCTACCTCCAGCATAGGGAACAACCAATTGAAGTTTAGCTTCAGCTCTACCTCCAGCACAGGGAACAACCAATTGAAGTTTAACTTTAGCTCTACCTCCAGCATAGGGAACAACCAACTGAAGTTTAGCTTTAGCTCTACCTCCAGCACAGGGAACAACCAATTGAAGTTTAGCTTCAGCTCTACCTCCAGTATAGGGAACAACCAATTGAAGTTTAACTTCAGCTCTACCTCCAGCATAGGGAACAACCAATTGAAGTTTAGCCTTAGCTCTACCTTCAGTATAGGGAACAACCAATTGAAGTTTAGCTTTAGCTCTACCTCCAGTATAGGGAACAACCAATTGAAGTTTAGCCTTAGCTCTACCTCCAGTATAGGGAACAACCAATTGAAGTTTAGCCTTAGCTCTACCTCCAGTATAGGGAACAACCAATTGAAGTTTAGCCTTAGCTCTACCTCCAGCATAGGGAACAATCAATTAAAGTTTAACCAACCGCGTAGCGAAAACTGGTTAATGTTTTCATGGCAGTCTGCTTGTTTCTGGCTGTCAATCTGACTGACGATAACTTTGGAACAGAGGAACCCAGGAGGCTCACGTGCTACATGCGAATAGGCATTTGGGACATCTAGGCCAAGTTAAAAAATGAAGTCATTGGTCAAAGGTCAAGGTCCCGGAGCAGAAAATGCGTCTGCCACCTGCCTTTCTCTAGCTGTCGAATTTGTGCGCGAGGAGTTGAGATCCTCGCTGTCGCAGTGTACTGTACCTTGCAGCGTAGACTGTTTGACCAGGCTTTTTGTTCAGGATCGTTGTCCGCTTGTTCCTGCATGGTGATTTGGACCCGAAATGCTGCCGGCATGGCTGGTTCGTCTAGCGTCTTCACTGCCCGCTGTATTGATTATTGAGAGGCAACTCAACAGAGTAGACCTGCACGTCTTCTTTTCTTTTTTCCTTTTTTACTTGGGGTCGTAGTGGGACAGGGTCAAGTGGAGCGGTCTGTTGTGTCATTAGTATACACATAACACTAAGGTAATAAGCCAACCCAACATTAGGCTACATTTTGACAACAAGAATAATGGCCTAGTGATGGAGCCATTGTAAGTGAGGCCTTTTTCAGTTAACATTATATTTCATTTGTATTACGACAGCTCCTATTAGAAGACTGACCATTTGTATCTCTTTCACTCACATCATTGAACGAAATCGATATTTTGAAGACACTCTTCTTGACACTCTCCTCTGTCCTCTATGCCTGCATGCCAGACGCAGCCTCAGATCAAGAACCTGCCAACTTCTTTGCCACCCTTCACTGAGTACAAAACGTTGGAAACAGAACGTTTCCAAGTCACCACACACCTGGACACAACCCCCTTTTCTCTCTCCGCAGTTCTCACCCCTGCAATCCTTCAAAACTAGCCTGAAGACCATCTCTTCAAACATACCTCTGTTAATTTATGTCTCCTCAATCATGTAATAATTTGGTTAAAAAAAATTCTCCATGCTCCCCCCTTTTAAATAATACATTTTACATGTATATTTCATACAGGTATTTTAAAGTCGTTTTATGTCATAATTCCCATTTTACTTTGTTTTTCATTTATGCGGATTTTTTCCTAACTAATTCCATTTATAGATTTTGAGCGTGTGGTTGTGTGCGTGAGTTAACATTCTTTCTTCACGTTTCATGTAAAGCTCGAATAGTCTTGTTCACAAATTTTGCCTACTTGTGCGGGGAGTCTCCTAGTTTTTGACTTCCACAGCGGCGGAGTTTTTAGTCACTCAGACAAATTGTGAGTCAATGAAGTTTTGGGAGACTTCAATATTTAGTCAGTTCGTCCTCTGGCTGTTTCGAGAGAGAATATTTGTCCTTTTATCAGCTTATCATTGCCGACTGCTATTTGGCCTTCGGTGTCCCATCCTCACCGAAGTCCCATCCTAGACAAAACAAGTTTCGCTACAGTGCTTGAAGGGGAAAGGAAAGCCGGTTGAGGCTTCACGGACCTGACAGACGGCAACCGGGAAGAAGCTTAGCCCGAGGTGTGACTCCTCATCTGTCCTTCTCGAGCCTAGAAACAGCCCCGCTGTTTGCTTCACCAGAGTTGTCCTGCGTTTATGATCAGTCACCCATCTTCTTCTTTCTTCTGCGTTCCCGGCCATAAGACAACAATGGTACGTATGTGTCCGTTTTCCAGTTATCATGGTGTCCTTGCTGCATTCGCCGACACATTCCAATTTAAGAAGAGCTCAAATGAGAACTTATTTGAAGATTTTTTTTTAAAGGCAGAGAATGGGTCAAAGCACG
>JAGGCT020004076.1:952426-969666 GCA_017654935.2 Phymorhynchus buccinoides | reverse complement strand
GAGCACGCCACCATCGTTCCTTAACTAAGGACTTATACATGACTTACATTTAGTTTTAGTTCGTACATATTTCCAAAATCTTTTGGGTTTAAGCTTGCAATCTTTTGCTATATTCTTTTCATATTCCTTTTTTAGCAGCTTTAATTTGTTTATTACATTTGTTTCTCTCTTGAATATAAAGAGAATAATCGTTTCCTCCTTTGGTGTTCAAAAATCTTTGGAATGCATGATATTTTTTTCTTTATTATTCTAAGCAGTTGATTATTCATCCAAAAAGGATTTACTTTTTTATTAACAGTAACACACTTTTACTTTAGGTACATTTTGCTCTAGACTATTTAAGACTTTTCCTTTAATTAGTTCCCAAGTCTGATCTACCTCCATATCGACCAATACTGACCAGTCTTCGCTACTCAGTTCCTCTCTCATTTTACTATAGTTTCCCCTTTTAAAGTTATATCTATAAGGTTCTTTAGTTGTACTTTGTTCTATGTTCGCATACAGCTCAAATATCAATATGTCGTGATCACTTTTCCCTAAGGGACAGTGGTGCTCAATATCGGAGATTAAAGAGTCATCATTTACAAGTACTAAGTCTAAAATATTGGATTTTTGCCCTTCCCGTCGTCTTGTGGGGTGTTTAACCATTTGAACCAAATAAGCGTCATTTAAACTTTCTGTAAATTTATGTTCTTTAGTACCAGTCCAAGTACCCTTCCAATCAATATTAGGGAAATTAAAATCCCCCACTATACACACTTTATCGAAAGTAGAAATGTGATCCTCATTTAATAGTTTAAATAATGTTTCTTCATTTTCGTCTGTTGTACTGGGGCTTTTGTAAATACACCCAATAAGAGTAGTTATACCTTCAGTATTTGAAAAAATTATCCAAATGCTTTCTTCAAATTTTGTCTTATTCAGTTGCAAACATTCTTGTGCATTTAAGTGAGTTTTCACATATACTATTACACCTCTTTTTGGTTTACCATTTCTAAATATATCATAACCTGGAATAGAAAATTCTGGAATATTTACATCTGCACAGTTTTTAGGTAGATATTCTGAAATAGCAATAATGTCTGGTTTCTGTTCATTTATCAAAACTTTCAATTCTTCTTTTTTATTTAAAAGCCCATCTGCATTTGTGTAGATAACTTTACAACCAACAATATTATTATTTGTATTACAAAAATTACTACAACTATGTACACTATTTACATCTTCTTGACACGTTTTTCTTTGCGTCTGTCAATGCTGCCCAGAAGAGCCCGAAGTGGACTCCGGAGGCGGCTTGACAGTGACTAGCTTGTCTCCCCTTATCTTCAGATCCCTCTCTCCTGCATCCCTTCTATGCTTCAGCTCAGCCCTTAGTTCTTTCTGCTGGGCCCTCTCTGCTGGGGTGTAATCGGGGTTGATGTACATCCTTTCTCTTTGTTCTTTCACCTCTTTATTTATTTTGAACGCGTTCCTCATAATCTCTCTTTTCACCTTTACTGACTTTACCTTGACTCGCAGGAGCCTAGGTCGAGAACCCCCAACTTTACCCAATCTCACTGGTTCTTCTACTTTTTTGTCTTCCAGATCCGGACAAATCTTGTCCACCATATCCTGCACTCTTTTCTGATCCTCTCTCTGCCTTCCAGATGACTCTGTCTCCCGGCTCTCTGGTAAACCCACAATAATCAAGTTCATCTCTCTTTTTTCTCGATCTTCCTTTTCTTGCAGTTTTTCATTCAGTTTCCTTTCAACCATCTCTTCAATTTTCTTCTCTAAGTTCTCCCCAGTAGTTGCAGCTTCCACTTTTTTCAGTCTTTCTTCAATGGAACTGAACATATTAATCAGTTTATCAATCCTTTTTGCCAGAGGCCCTTTCTTCTCATTTTCCCCTGACAAACAAACAGGGCACACCCACTGAATTGACTCATCATCATGACTCTCTTGGAGGACTTCAAACCTTCTCTGGGTTAATTCTGTGCAATCTTTATGGCACCATTCACCGCAGTCATGACACTCAACACTATCCTCTTCCCCAACGGCGTCCGAGCATTTTATGCACAAAAAGTACTTTCTGGAGCTTTCTTCCTTTGTCACAGTATGGCCCTCCTTACCTTTGCTCCCCTTCCCTCTATCCTGACTGTCCTTTTCAGAACCACGTCTCTGTGATCTGTTCGGCATACTGACTGACCCGTATGGAATACTAAATATGATCAAATACAAAATATAACAGAACACTATGTAAATATTACCTGTAATTACATCAAAATGCCACCAACGAACAAACTAATCCCGGTCAGAACAAAGAAATGAAGTGTCGGTAAGCAATTAGGAAAAAGAACCGAAATTAGAAAAACGAAAGTGCAGAATTGAGAATAACAACAACAATGGCCGTGTAGGTGAGCGATGTTAGCCTAGTTAGCAGGTCCAAAACTTTTATCTCCAATATTCACACAAAAAACGTCTTTTTCTTCAAATAAATGTGAATTCTTTGTAAACAAAGACTTCACACAACATTTTCGGCAAACTGCCTTTTAACATTTAGTCAAGAACCCCCAAATTAATTAATTTAAACTGGAGCAGCCTTTCAGCTGTCGTCCTGAGCGCACGACCTTGACCTTGACCGATTGTTGATGATGAGAAATTTCCGTCAGCATCTCAAAAAGCTGAGGCATTTACTGATACATTTGCTAAGAATAGTTCTTTCAATAGCTTATCAGAAAAATGCAGAACCTTGAGGGAAAATCATTCTAACAATGACATATATACTGACCCTGAGGAAAATAGCCGAAATTACATTTCAAGAATTAATATGTGCCATTTCTTCATTACCTAATAGCAAAAAAACATCGGTTGGTTTAGATGCCATTTCCAATGAAATGCTAAGACATCTACCAGAAAACGTTTTGACATTCCTTCATGAAATTATCAAAAAATGCTGGGTTGAAGGGGATATTCCATCTATATGGAGAGATTCAATTATTGTTCCTATTTTAAAGCAAGGTAAACCAATGCATAATGTAAATAGTTATAGACCCATCGCGCTCACATCTCATGTTTGCAAATTAATGGGGCTAATTGTCTTAAATAGAGCGTCATACTACTGTGAAAAACGTGGTATTATTCCTGTTAATCGGGCTGGTTTTAGGAAAGGTAGATCAACTATTGATCACTTAGTAAAGCTAACAACGCAAGTTAAACGTCAATTTGCTAGAAGACAAAATGTTCTCGCCACATTTTTTTGATATTAACAAAGCGTATGATCAAGTTTGGCATGAACGACTACTATATAAGCTAAAAACTATTGGTCTCTCTGGTCATATCTATAGCTATATTAAAACATTTCTGGCCAACAGAAGTATGCAAACAAGAATTGGTAATACATATTCCTCAAAGAGGCTCCTTGACATGGGTATCCCTCAAGGCTCTGTAATTGCGCCTCTCCTTTTTAACATCTTAACTCATGATCTACCAAAATAATACATATTCCTCAAAGAGGCTCCTTGACATGGGTATCCCTCAAGGCTCTGTCCCTCAAGCCTCTCCTTTTTAACATCTTAACTCATGATCTACCAAAATATATTTCAAAAAATAGTAACTTAATTCAATACGCAGACGATATTTGTCTATGGATGAATGCTACTTTGAAAAACAAAACATCAAAAAGGTCTTTAAACTATATTAGAAGAATATATCAAAAAGATCTGGATCACATAGCTAATTTTATGTCTGACAACGGTTTATGTCTTTCTCCTGAAAAAAATCTCATATGATGCTATTTGATGCAGGAGGATCTGTTCATAAGGCTCTCCCCTTTAAGGTAAATAACATCACACTAAATTATGCTACAGATATTAAATTTCTTGGAGTATATATTACATCTAAGCTTTCTTGGAATCTACATTTGGAACATGCTGTAAATCAAGCAAGAAAATCACTTAATCTTCTTAAAGTAATTAGTAAACAAAGTTGGGGCCAAGACACACAAACCTTAATTCATTTGTCTTCCGCATTAGTTAGATCTAATTTATCATATGCACAAGAGGTCTTTTTTAATGCCCCCAAATACTTACTGAAAAAAACTTCAAAGCATAGATTGTAAGGCATTTAGATTAGCCCTTGGCGTTCCCTTTCATGGTTCGATCTTAGGAACTTACCATGAAGCAGGTGTTTTACCTCTTGAAGATCATCGCAAATTAGCGTGTGCTAAATACATTTTAAGATGCTCTACAGTTCAAAATTCAAATCAAACGGAACTCGGTATAAGGTCTGACATCCATTTTCCTAAACGTGCTAGACGCATTCGTTTTAATAAAACTATTTTAACATTTTCTTCTAAACTGTTGACAACATCAGGTGTAAATCAAAAGAACTTGGCTGTGCGTTTTCCAGTAAGTCCCATTCCAAACTGGGAGCTTTGCAAGGCAAACTTTGATTATAACTACACAACTATATCTAAAAATGATAACATTAACATTCTTGCCTGTGAGGCTAAATCTCATATTAACAATTGTTATCCCAATCATTTCAATTTTTTTTTACTGACGGTTCTTTACTAGACAATAATGCAGGCTGTGGATTTGTCATTCCCACTTTAAAAATCGAAAAATCTTTTTATCTTGGTAAAGACTTCTCCATTTTCACAGCTGAATTAGTAGCAATTTTAATGGCTAATTTTATGAATGCATAAACCTGAATCTTCCATAAAGTGTTGTTTAAACTCCCGATCATGGAAGTCTCAGAAAAGAGATTCCTTAGTAAATTATGTATTTCTTAATAGAAATGTAAACAAACATCCAAGGCGCCTTAAAAAGTTTGTTTCACTACTTTATAGACTTAAGCTAAATGCTTTTAAAACTAAATTCACAAAAAAATCTTCAATGTGTATGCGGTGCTATTGATAACTGTACAACAACACACATTCTATATTATTGCCCTTATTACCCTTATTTTGAATCGGCCCTTTCAGAATTCAGAAAAGATGAATCCAAATGTATATTCCAAGATGCCGTATCTCTTTTGAATTTTGTACAAACTTTAATGTTAAGTCCATTTGGCTCGTTTCTATGATTGCTGTTGGGTTTTTGTTGATAGAATGTTTGCATTTTGATTTTATAATAGTTCAATTCTGGAGTTTTTATTTTATTTTATGATCATTATTATTAATTTTTTGGGGTGTGTGTTTAAAAATTATTATTATTTTTTATATTTTTTAAACTGTTTTAACTAAGCATACATCCCCTAATGTTACTTATAAATATGCACTTTAAGCACACACAGATACACATGCACATTCCCACGCGCACACACTCACACACACACTTTCATGTCTAATATCACTTCTAAGTGAAAAGACGTTAAATTAAAGAACAACAACACACACACAGTCTAACCTTTCTATATAAGATCATAGAAGGGCACCTACCTAGCATTGAGGCAGAAAAAAACCTAACGTCGGCACAAAACAAAAGACTAATCAGACCAACAAGATCGAAAAAGCCACGAAAACAAAAACATTGCCGAGCAATTCGCAAGAAACAACATGTGCTGCTACAACATGTAGTAGTAGTAGGGGTAGGGACTAAATAAGCCGTCAAGCTTTTTGGCAGTCCCATCGAATCATCAATTTTTATTTTGTATCTTTGATCAAGGTGTAATCGGTTGAATTTTCCTATCATGCAATTTTAATCAATGCTTCTAAATATATTTATAAATTTTGGATGATTATCTAGACGATTTTTGAATGTATTAGTATTGGGTGCACATTTTAGGTCCACTGGTAAATCATTCCATAGGTTAGCAATTCTGTTAGTAAAACAATATTTTTTAATGTTAGTGTTATATCGCTTAATGAAAACCTTACCATATGAATTCCTTGTTATATCATATTGTACAGATTTAAAGAAATCATCCCATGACAAATCAACATGACCATTAAATATTTGATATGCTTCAATCAGGTCTCCCCTGACTCTTCTACCTTTAAGGGAATAGAGATTAAGATAAAGAAGTCTGTTTTCATAAGTCATATTTCTGCATTTTTTAACAAGCTTTGAAGCCCTTCGTTGAACTTTTTCAATAGCTACTGATTGATATTTATATTTAGGATACCATATATATATATTGTTGCCATACTCTAAATGTGGCCTTACTATAAGTGCTTTATATAGTTTGGTAAATATGTCATAATCAATATTAATAAATGTTCTTTTAATTAACCCTATCATTTTGTTCGCTTTATTTACGCAGCTTTGGATATGTGCATCAATAGATAAATCTTTATCAAATATAACTCCCAAATCCTTCTCCTTCTCACATGTTATTAATGAAACGGGGACATCGTTCTTAGTCATAGTATAATCTTTGTTTGGATTTTTCCTACCAGCATGCATAACCTTGCATTTATCTGTATTAAAATATAAATTCCATTTAGTAGTCCAGTCCTGTAGTTTGCTTAAATCTGGCTGAAGTAATTGACAGTTACATGATTTGTTAAACATTTTTGTATCATCAGCAAATATTTTACATGGAGATTCTACACACTCAGAAAGATCATTAATTAAAAAAATAGTAAAGAGAATGGGTCCAAGGATGCTACCCTGAGGGATTCCACTGAGTACATTGGCTACAAATGAATAATTGTCTCCAACCCTAACCTTTTGAGCTGTATTGGTTAAAAAGTCCTTAATCCAATTATGAACATTTCCAACTATGCCATAAGACTTAACTTTTATTAATAATCTATTATGTGGTACACTATCAAATGCCTTTCTAATGTTTAAATAAATTATGTCCACTGGATAACCATGATCTAATAACTCTGTTAGTTCCTCCATGACTTCCATAAGCTGGGTGGTACATGATCTCTTACTTCTAAAGCCATGTTGACATTTTGTATACAATTTGTTGTCATGCATGTGATTTACAATCGCATCTCTAATAAATGACTCAAGGATCTTGCATGCTATGCATGTCAAACTAACATCCAGCACTCAAAGACAACAGTGTTAAAAAACAGCTTCTTTCCCAGAACAACCAGGGAATGGAATGCTCTAAACAACAGTAGGAACAGCTGCCCAGATGATCAGCTCAGGGGGCAGGGAGGTAGGGTAGAGGGAGTAGAGAGAGATCCAGGGGGTCAGTGGGGGGGGGGGAGGCTGATGAAATTGCCTCAGGTGGAAGACTGTTCCATTCGCACACGGCTCTTGGGAAGAAGGAGAACTTCCTGTAGTTAGTAGCAGGAAGCAGGTACGCTGCCGTGTGCGACTGTCTCATCTGTCTGGGTGGTGGGTGAGGGACTGGCCTATGCTGAGTATTGATGGCCACCTCTCCATGGTGGTACTTGAAGAAGGTGGCCAGCCTTGCCGTTCTTCGTCTGTCCTTTAGCAGAGGCCAGTGCAGATCCGTCAACATGTTGTCCACACTTGATGTTTGACGGTGGCGGTTGACGACCCATCGGGCTGCACGGCGTTGGACCTTTTCCAACTTGCCGATGTTCTTGGCAGTGTACGGGTCCCAGACAGGCGCTGCGTACTCGAGTGTGGGTCGTACTAAGGCCTTTCACAGCGATGGAGCCTACTTTAAGATTCCTTCGTAGGAATCCAAGGGTTTTGTTGGCCTTGTTTACTGTGTTGTTTATGTGGCCATCCCACGACAGGTCTTGTTGGATAGTGACACCAAGGTATTTTGCCTCTTTTACTGCCTGCAACTTCTGGCCATGAAGATGGTAGGAGCCAGGTTGTGGGTTCTTTTTTTCTGGTCGTGTGCAGGGTCTGACATTTTCCTGGGTGGAACTCCATTTTCCATTTATTTTCCCACTCTGCCATGTTGTCAAGATCTTGCTGAAGCGCCTCTTGATCTTTCTGAGATGCAATACTTCTGTGGCAGAGGGTATCATCTGCAAAGAGCCGAGATGTGGAGGACAGTTTGTCAGGCATGTCATTGATGTAGAAAAGAAACAAGGCTGGGCCCAGGACTGATCCTTGGGGTACTCCTGACTACACCAACAGCCTCTGACTTGGCGCCCTCCACAACAACAGCTTGCTGCCTGTCCTTCAGGAAGTTTTGGATCCAGGTGTTGATGTGCCCGGTGATCCCATAGTGGCGGAGCTTGTGGATCAGGAGGGAGCATGGCAGACTTTGTCAAAGGCTTTGGAAAAATCCATCACCAAGACGTCAGAGGGTCTGCCCCTCTCCATGGAGTGCGATAACTCGTCCACAAGACCGAGGAGCTGGCTCTCACACGATCGGCCCTTCCTGAATCCATGTTGTTCTTCTTTCAGGATATGGTTGGTCTCTGGGAAGCCCATGATGGTACTGACTATAATGTGTTCCAGTGTTTTACACAGCACACTCGTCAAGGAGATGGGGCGGTAGTTTTCAGCACGATATCTCTCTCCCTTTTTGAAAATCGGTGTCACGTTCGCAGTCCTCCAGTCCAGGGGAACACAGCCAGTGTTGACTGATGACTGACTGATATAGGCGCGCCACTGCAGGGGCGATTTCTTCAGCTGGGTCCCTTAGGAGCCTGGGGCTGAATCCATCTGGACCTGGTGCTTTGCTGGGGTCCAGTTCTTTCAGCAACTTTCTAACTCTTGCCACTGAGATGTTCACAGTGTGGCAGGTGGGACCCACAGGGTCAGGGTTTAGACCTGTCCAGGACTTGAAATCCTCAGCGGAGCATTCCATTTTGCCACTGAATGCTGACTTGAATTGGGCATTCAGGGTCTCAGCTTTCTGCTTTGGGTCCGTGACTAGCTTGCCATCCACTTTGAGGGGAGAGACACTGGCCGCTTCTGTTCTTTTGGACTTGATGAATGTCCAGAAGGACTTCTTTGTCTTGGGGGCAGTGCTGGAGTTGGTGTCACTGTCATTGCTGGAGTTGTCCGTGATAAGGTTTTCTGTGAAGCTCCAGTATGCACGGCGCAACCTCCGTTGAATGTGTCGCTTCAGGACTCTTACTTGGTGTTTCACACGCTCATCACCACTCTTCTTCCATCTCTTGTAGAGTCTGTCTCTCCGCCGCATCAGCTTCTTCGTCTCATAGTCGACCCATGGTTTGCTGTTCTTCGGCCGGAGAGTGACATGTGGGATGCAATCCTTGACTGCAGAGTGGAGTCCTTCCTTCAGTGTCTTCTAGTTGTCTTCTGTGTTGCTGTCATCACTGTAGATGGAGGTGATAGTGTCAGACAGCTGTTGTGCGGCTTGTCGTAGTTTAGGCCAGTCGGCTTTGGCATACTTGGGTACAGTGCGTGGTGTCTGCCGTTGCTGTACAGGATGGATTTGGTACTCTAAAAATACAATGTCATGATCCGACAGTCCTGGCATGACCTCAGTTCTGGGCACCAGTAATGAGTTGTTGACCAGGAACTGATCCAGGGTGTTTTCTCCTCTAGTGGGAACGGTCACCATCTGCTCCAGGCCAAGATCTTGGATAGTGTCCAGAAACATGTGGTGCAGGACTGGGTAGGTTGAGGTCGACTTAACTCGGACACTGGACCAGTCAAATGCAGGGAAGTAGAAGTCACCTGCCGCGACAACGTGGGCACCAGTAGCGACAGCTCGCTGAGTAGACAGATGAAACTTTTTCTGGCTCTCTTCATCACCTGCATGTGGACGATAGTACGACGCCACGAGTAGCTGCTGGACGCCTTGGAGTCTGATCTTAACCCAAATGAGTTCACACTCTGGCACTTCGTGGCTGGTCAGACTATCAACAACAGCTATCAAAACACCCCCACCATTTCTATTTCTGTCCTTCCTGAAGACCTGGTAGTTGGGTGGGAACAGCTCGCTAGATAACACTGTGGAGTCCAGCCAGGTTTCAGTCGCAACAATCACATCTGATTGTGAGTTGTGAGTGTTCACGCTCTACTTGTTCAATATTGCCCCGGCATTCTGGTTGATGTCATGTTACCTGTGGTCAACGTTGGGAGTGTTCACGCTCTACTTGTTGTTCAATATTGCCCAGGCATTCTGGTTGATGTCATGTTACCTGTGGTCAACGTTGTGAGTGTTCACGCTCTAGTTGTTGTTCAATATTGCCCAGGCATTCTGGTTGATGCTATGTTACCTGTGGTCAACGTTGGGAGTGTTCACGCTCTACTTGTTCAATATTGCCCAGGCATTCTGGTTGATGTCATGTTACCTGTGGTCAACGTTGTGAGTGTTCACGCTCTAGTTGTTGTTCAATATTGCCCAGGCATTCTGGTTGATGTCATGTTACCTGTGGTCAACGTTGTGAGTGTTCACGCTCTAGTTGTTGTTCAATATTGCCCAGCTATTCTGGTTGATGTCATGTTACCTGTGGTCAACGTTGGGAGTGTTCACGCTCTACTTGTTCAATATTGCCCAGGCATTCTGGTTGATGTCATGTTACCTGTGGTCAACGTTGTGAGTGTTCACGCTCTAGTTGTTGTTCAATATTGCCCAGGCATTCTGGTTGATGTCATGTTACCTGTGGTCAACGTTCGGAGTGTTCACGCTCTAGTAGTTGTTCAATATTGCCCAGGCATTCTGGTTGATGCTATGTTACCTGTGGTCAACGTTGGGAGTGTTCACGCTCTACTTGTTCAATATTGCCCAGGCATTCTGGTTGATGTCATGTTACCTGTGGTCAACGTTGTGAGTGTTCACGCTCTAGTTGTTGTTCAATATTGCCCAGGCATTCTGGTTGATGTCATGTTACCTGTGGTCAACGTTGTGAGTGTTCACGCTCTAGTTGTTGTTCAATATTGCCCAGGCATTCTGGTTGATGTCATGTTACCTGTGGTCAACGTTGGGAGTGTTCACGCTCTAGTTGTTGTTCAATATTGCCCCGGCATTCTGGTAGATGTCATGTTACCTGTGGTCAACGTTGTGAGTGTTCACGCTCTACTTGTTCAATATTGCCCAGGCATTCTGGTTGACGTCATATATGTTACCTGTGGTCAACGTTGTGAGTGTTCACGCTCTAGTTGTTGTTCAATATTGCCCAGCTATTCTGGTTGATGTCATGTTACCTGTGGTCAACGTTGGGAGTGTTCACGCTCTAGTTGTTGTTCAATATTGCCCAGGCATTCTGGTTGATGTCATGTTACCTGTGGTCAACGTTGGGAGTGTTCACGCTCTAGTTGTTGTTCAATATTGCCCAGGCATTCTGGTTGATGTCATGTTACCTGTGGTCAACGTTGGGAGTGTTAACGCTCTAGTTGTTGTTCAATATTGCCCAGGCATTCTGGTTGATGTCATGTTACCTGTGGTCAACGTTGTGAGTGTTCACGCTCTAGTTGTTGTTCAATATTGCCCAGGCATTCTGGTTGATGTCATGTTACCTGTGGTCAACGTTGGGAGTGTTCACGCTCTAGTTGTTGTTCAATATTGCCCAGGCATTCTGGTTGATGTCATGTTACCTGTGGTCAACGTTGTGAGTGTTCACGCTCTAGTTGTTGTTCAATATTGCCCAGGCATTCTGGTTGATGTCATGTTACCTGTGGTCAACGTTGTGGGTGTTCACGCTCTACTTGTTCAATATTGCCCAGGCATTCTGGTTGATGTCATGTTACCTGTGGTCAACGTTGGGAGTGTTCTCGCTCTAGTTGTTGTTCAATATTGCCCAGGCATTCTGGTTGATGTCATGTTACCTGTGGTCAACGTTGGGAGTGTTCTCGCTCTAGTTGTTGTTCAATATTGCCCAGGCATTCTGGTTGATGTCATGTTACCTGTGGTCAACGTTGGGAGTGTTCTCGCTCTAGTTGTTGTTCAATATTGCCCAGGCATTCTGGTTGATGTCATGTTACCTGTGGTCAACGTTGTGAGTGTTCACGCTCTAGTTGTTCAATATTGCCCAGGCATTCTGGTTGATGTCATGTTACCTGTGGTCAACGATTGGGAGTGTTCACGCTCTAGTTGTTGTTCAATATTGCCCAGGCATTCTGGTTGATGTCATGTTACCTGTGGTCAACGTTGTGAGTGTTCACGCTCTAGTTGTTGTTCAATATTGCCCAGGCATTCTGGTTGATGTCATGTTACCTGTGGTCAACGTTGGGAGTGTTCACGCTCTAGTTGTTGTTCAATATTGCCCAGGCATTCTGGTTGATGCTATGTTACCTGTGGTCAACGTTGTGAGTGTTCACGCTCTAGTTGTTGTTCAATATTGCCCAGGCATTCTGGTTGATGTCATGTTACCTGTGGTCAACGTTGTGGGTGTTCACGCTCTAGTTGTTGTTCAATATTGCCCAGGCATTCTGGTTGATGCTATGTTACCTGTGGTCAACGTTGTGAGTGTTCACGCTCTAGTTGTTGTTCAATATTGCCCAGGCATTCTGGTTGATGTCATGTTACCTGTGGTCAACGTTGTGAGTGTTCACGCTCTAGTTGTTGTTCAATATTGCCCAGGCATTCTGGTTGATGTCATGTTACCTGTGGTCAACGTTGGGAGTGTTCACGCTCTAGTTGTTGTTCAATATTGCCCAGGCATTCTGGTTGATGTCATGTTACCTGTGGTCAACGTTGTGAGTGTTCACGCTCTAGTTGTTGTTCAATATAGCCCAGGCATTCTGGTTGATGTCATGTTACCTGTGGTCAACGTTGTGAGTGTTAACGCTCTACTTGTTCAATATTGCCCAGGCATTCTGGTTGATGTCATGTTACATGTGGTCAACGTTGTGAGTGTTAACGCTCTAGTTGTTGTTCAATATTGCCCAGGCATTCTGGTTGATGTTATATAATTATGTTACCTGTGGTCAACGTTGTGGGTGTTCACGCTCTACTTGTTCAATATTGCCCAGGCATTCTGGTTGATGTCATGTTACCTGTGGTCAACGTTGTGAGTGTTCACGCTCTAGTTGTTCAATATTGCCCAGGCATTCTGGTTGATGTCATATATGTTACCTGTGGTCAACGTTGTGAGTGTTCACGCTCTAGTTATTGCTCAACATTGCCCAGGCATTCTGGTTGATGTCATATATGTTACCTGTGGTCAACGTTGTGAGTGTTCACGCTCTAGTTATTGCTCAACATTGCCCCGGCATTCTGGTTGATGTCATGTTACTTGTGGTTACTTGTGGTCAACGTTGTGAGTGTTCACGCTCTAGTTATTGCTCAACATTGCCCAGGCATTCTGGTTGATGCCATGCTACCTGTGGTCAACGTTGGGACTTTTTGATTTTCAGATCGGTCTGTTTTAGTTCAAATAGGATTTATTTTTAAAAAAAGGATGGTAGCTTTCAGTTTGTCTATAAATGCGAATAGCATTAATGAGCCATCTGTTATTTAAATGTAGTGTAACACTCTCTTTCTCTAACACATACAGAAAAAAAGAAGATAAAACACGAGAGTTTCGACACATAATCATTTTTACCACTCGTTTTGAATGACAGACACAGAAAACAAATGACATTGCCGCGTCATATCGACATTCTTGACTCTGTTTGTTGGTGTTGGTTTTTGCTTGTAGTTTGTTTGTTTGGTGTGTGTGTGTGTGTGTGTGTGTGTGTGTGTGTGTGTCACGTGTGTGTGCGTGTGAGTGCGTGTGTGTGTGTCAAGTCAAGTCAAGTCAACATTTTATTTCCAGATTGAACATTGAATAAGCAAATAATATACTTTTTTTCATCATGTGTGTGTGTGTGTGTGTTTGTTTGTTTTGTGTGTGTGTGTGTGTGTGTGTGTGTGTGCGTGCGTGTGCGTGTGTGCGTGTGTGTGTGTGCGTTTAGTTTGTTGTGTGTGTGTGTGTGTGTGTGTGTGTGTGTGTGTGTGTGTGTGTGTGTGTCAAAGTCAAAGTCAAAATGATCTTTAATGACGATAAAGGAATAAGCTAAACAAAACTTTTTTTCATCCTGTCGTCATAAATAAATAAGAAATACAACTGAAGCAAACAAGATGAAAAGCAAAAACTGTAAACAAAAAAATCAATTTACAATGAAATATATGGAAAAAATACACATAAATATTATTATGTTCCGCAAGCACAATACCATAATCATGTACATAATACTGACAACAGTAATCGTAGTGGAAAGGGAGAGGAGAGGAAACAGTTGGGGGAAAAAATGACTGCGACAAATGACAGATAGAACAGAGACACCGAAATGACGGAGAGAGAGAGAGAGAGAGAGAGAGAGAGAGAGAGAGAGAGAGAGAGAGAGAGAGAGAGTCAGTCATACAAAATTACAAATACAGAAAGACACACTCGCGCGTGCGCAAACACACACACATACACACACACACACACACACACCATTCACATTTTAGGCGAAAAGAAAAGGCATATCAAGAAAACAAAGTCATATGAATGCGTATCGTAGTGTCGCTTCGCCCTAAAGTGCAAAGCAGCACATACACAATGTGCAGAATATATCGGCTCTTAAAAACCAGAGTATGAACATATGTACAAAGAATTCCATGACACATTAGGTTGCAATTTATCAAACAAATACATTTTCAAATTATGTTTAAAAGCTAACTTTGAAGGGCATGATTTTAAAAAAGATGGCAAGTTATTCCATGTACATCCTCCAGAGTATGTCAAGCTTGATTTGTACAAATTGTTATGGGGTTTTGGGAAAGAAAGCTTGTGAGTGTGTCTATTGTCATTGTTTGTAAAATTCCGCGTGATTTTTTTAGGAGCCAGCCCATTTACAACGTTGTACATGCATAGACATTTATTGAAAAAAAGTCTGTCTTTGAATGGAAGAATGTTCAAACGTTTATAATCATTTCCAGTTAGGCTATTTGATTTTAAAAGTATTAGTTTTACAGCTCTCTTGTGCAAACGATTTATTTGCTTTAAATTAGATTCACTAGCATTATCCCATAAAGTGGAAGCATAATTGATAAGTGATAAAATATGAGCATGGAAAAATAGCTTTCTTGAGTGAAGATCCAAAAAATGCTTTATTTTTGCTAACTGGTAGATTCTGCTAGAGATACGTTTTCCGAGTTCATTTAGGTGATTATGCCATGATAGATCGTTGTCAATAATAACTCCTAGAACCTTGTGTGATGAAACTTCTTCTATTGTCTGGTCCTTGACATACAATGGAGGAAACATGGAATTCATCTTCTGCCTTTTCTGACGGGTGGCTATATACATACATTTAGTTTTCTTTGCATTTAGAGCCATGTGGTTTATTTCTGTCCAATTTACCAGCCTGTCAATATTGCTTTGCAGGTCAACAACTAATTCGTTAGGGTTACCACTATTTGATTGCAAAGAAGTGTCGTCGGCGAACATCTCGCTACAACACTGAAGATATAAAGGTAAATCATTAATATAGATAGAGAAAAAGAGGGGTCCTAAAACTGACCCTTGAGGAACTCCATGCTTCAACAGGGTTAAGTTTGATCTCTTGGAATTGTTTTCAACAAGTTGTTTACGATTGGTTAGAAACGATGAAATAAAATTTAAAGATCCATCAGATAGGTTGTAATGAGTGAACTTTTTAAGAAGATGTGAGTGGTTGATGACATCAAAAGCTTTGGCGAAATCTATGAATAGTACGCCCGTGAATTCGTTATTATTTATGTTAGAAAGACATTTATCAATAAGCTGTATTAAAGATCTTGCTTTTTATAATTTCTATTCGTAAGCTTGTTAATGGCATTCCATATTGATTTAGAGTTTTGTGAGCTACATATTAAATTTTGGTAATATTTCATCTCTGCTTTCCGTTTCATTGAGTTTATTTTGTTTCTTAATACTCTAAATTCTTTTTCATTGGTTTTATCGAAATTATCTCGCTTGTATCTGACATCATCAATCTCCTTATTGATCCAGGGTGGTTTGATTGAATGTTTAACCCTTTTCTTTACAAAAGGAGCGTGTCTGTTATATACGGAAACGAAGGTATCTATCCAAAAATCAACAGCATCATCGACATTCCTAATTTGGTAGACATAATCTAATCCTGAGTTAAGCAAATCATTTATGAAGGCATTTTCGTCAAAATGGGTAAAACATCTATAATAGATTTCTTTATGTCCAGTTTTAGGAATTTTAACACCTTTTTTCAACCAGGTAATACAGACAGAAGAATGGTCACTACAACCGGTTGAAACAGAACAAGTTTCAACTATATTTGATTTAGTATTAACGTATACGTGATCTATTAGAGTTGCGGTGTTTTTTGTTATGCGTGTTGGGCGATCTATTATCTGCTCTAACCCATGAGTTGCATAAATATGAGGCCATTTAATATTAGGAACTATCAGATCTATGTTAAAGTCGCCTAGAAGAATAATTTCTTTGGAATCAAAGTTAGCTGCATCCATCATCAAATTATATCGATCGAACCAGTCAGCGGTCTCGGCTGGATTTCTATATAGAAAACCAACCATGACGGGTTTACAATGTTTAAGATTAATTTCTATCCAAACAGATTCTACGTTAAAATTTTCTAATTTTGTTAGCCTTTTATAGTTCACTGATTTAGCACAGCATAAAAGTAAGCCAGTTGATTTAGGTAAAATAGGATCGAGCCGAATTATGTCATAGTTAGGCATTGCCATATCACTATCTGGAATAATGTTTATTAGTCTGGATTCGGCTATACAAAATATGTGAAAATTGTTTCCATTATTGTGTAAAATTGTTGCGATGTCATCAAGCTTATTCCGTGCACTATTAATGTTTAGATAACCTACTCTGAGTCCGTTTTTAGAGGGCCATGTAGTAGTAGTCATTCTGTTAGAAATATTGAACACACTGTTGGCCCACAATAATACTTAAACACATTTAAACATAGCAAAATACGTTAACTGATTGAAAACACTAGGCAAATTGCAGGCTAACAAACTGACTAGCAATGCGTACTGTCCAAACACACAAAGGGTGGTCAGGGGGAAGGGAATAAGGGACAGTGGCAAACAAATGCAAAGACAACGCAATCAGGATTATATACACAACTCACAAAAACACCTCATACAAACCAGAGAGAAACACGTCACAAAATAGCGAACTAACTTTACGTGATGGAAAAAAACAAAAAACAAGAAACCAATGGCACAAAAAGCGCAAAATCAAATCAACACTTCATCCGGTATCCCACAGAACGAAACGTGAAATGCCCAAAAATGCAATACAAAATCAAATGCTCACTAAGAAAAAACCAGGGCTGCAAGTAATCGACGTGCAACACACAACCAGTACAATGTACTGGGCATTGGGGCAAGCATGCTTATGCACATATATATATCATGTCAACAAACCTACACACACACGCGCGCACACACGCACACGCACACGCACGCACACGCACACGCACGCA
>JAGGCT020004076.1:937426-947426 GCA_017654935.2 Phymorhynchus buccinoides | reverse complement strand
GAAACACGAAGTCTGTCTCCAAATGACATGAACCTACAATTCTCGTGCAGCACAAATTATGTGCTCACAACCCAAATCCTATCTCTCTTCTCCAGTAACACATAACGGAGCAAAACCAATTGCATTAAAACAACACCAGCTAAAATTTACCATTTAAAATCTCTACGCCTATCTCTCTCTGGTTTCCTTCTTTTCCTACACATTAACACTTTATTCTATTATTTAAACCTGTGCCGACAATGACTCAGCAGCTCTGCTTATTCCAAACAGGTTTAATTTGTTTTAGGTGTAGAACCCTGTGTGTACCTACCTCTGGCCTAACTTGGAACAGTTACTACAATACCCAATATTACGCCCGTGGTAATACGTGTAACGGGAAAACTGAATTCATGGTTGGACTTGGCTCATGAATTAGTAACGAACAACACAACATGAAATCTTTACTTGGCCTACAACACATCCCCCGCCCCACACTAGAACATAATGGAAACCTACAATGACCACTCAGCTACTGTTTTTTTAAAAAACGAGTCGACTTATTCCACCCCACAAAATCTGTGCCCTGCTTACTTGTGGCGTTGTTGTGGTGTCATGTGTTTACACATTCATTCATTTAATTTAGAAATATTTAAAAATAATATGTTTACACATTCACACCTTAAATTTAACTATGCACATATCACAGTGTAAACCTGAAAATTCGGTTCGGCAAACCGACTACAATCATTTACACAACATTTTCTCCCCTAAACTGACAATGTCCCTAGACACAACTAGTAAGTTTTTTAACCAACCTTTGTCCCTAATAATAAATAATAGGGGATACTTATATAGCGCGATACCCCACAATGGGCTCATCGTGCTTTACAACAATATAAATGCATTACAAATCTTTTTTTTTTTTAAAACTAAAAACAAAAACAAAAAAAAACAAAAAACATATAGTTAACAGCATCATATTAAAGTGTCATACATAAAATCACAAATTGACTAAAAACATTTATCAATTAAGACAATATAAAGCAGTATTATTAAGTAAATATTAAGACATTTCCCTAGGAAATGACTCCTGTCATTGTTTTGTTTTCTTCTATGCCTACTCTGACACACCTTACTCCTATCACACCCTATCACCAAGAAAAACTCACTACCACCTCTGCTCTTCCTGTGACAATTAAACTTAACCCCAAATCCTAACCAAGTGCCGAAATTATCTAACAAGACGCACCTAGCCGTCTGTCGACAAATGGCGCACGTTCACAGCCTCCTGAAACCGGTCAACCAGAACAACTAGGCCCTCAGTTCGGGAACACAGCAAAGGGTCCCCCTCAGCTCAACACGACCCATCTCGTCTGCTGGCCTCACAGTTCAGGCAGACAGCAAAGGGTCCCCCTCAGCTCAACACGACCCATCTCGTCTGCTGGCCTCACAGTTCAGGCAGACAGCAAAGGGCCTCCCTCAGCTCAACACGACTCATCTCGTCTGCTGGCCTCACAGTTCAGGCAGACAGCAAAGGGTCCCCCTCAGCTCAACACGACCCATCTCGTCTGCTGGCCTCACAGTTCAGGCAGACAGCATGGCTTCTCTCTTCTTGACGCCGGTTACCGAGACAGCGTTTCACCCCACAAATATCGAGTTTGGGGTGAAAGTTACAGCTTCTTCTTGACCGGTTAGCGGAATAGAAAATTCTTGGTCTCGCACAGAGGGCTAAAGAATCGAAGTTTCCCTCTGTGCAACGAACAGTAGTAATAAGCAGACGACAATTTTTTGGATGGAAGTTCAGTTTAACGTCGCGTATCGGCTTTCGCCATGTACGACGGGCTGAACAAGCCAACCAGGGTATACATTTTTTTTATGTTCCTGAATCACTGTCTTAGCCAAAAGGCCAAGAAGCGATCAGAATTGAACGACAATTTTTGATGAAAATGATGTTTTACGTCCTCTCGGTCATAGACACATATGGGACATTTGTAAATACAGAGATATAGAAAGCTTTCTATATCTCTGGTAAAAACAAAGATGGTGGGAACAATACTGGCTGCAATGCCCTGGAGGCAGTGCAACACCAGTACAGTCCCGAGTTTTTTTTTAACAATATAGATAGGTGTAGTGGTAACCACGCCTCGGTTAAACCTCATCGGTTATGGTACCGCAACATTATTATTGATTACAGTTAAGTATATCAAAACGACAATTTTTGATGATGATGATACCTAGTGTTTTACGTCCTCTCGGCCCATAAGGGCACATATGAGACATTTTTACTTGGGTTTGATTGAGGGACAGGACAAAATATAAAGACGTTACGGGGACAAGGACATGAACACGACAATTTTTGGAATTATCTAGAATTTTACGTCCTCTCGACCTGGGAAGGCACATATGGGACATTTGTTAGTTGTAAATAAACAAAAGACAATACATGAACGTAAGAGGACGTATACAAAACAAAGACAAAACATAAAAAGGTTTTGGGGGAGGAATTCTAAAAGCGCAAGTTTTTCGTGTAGTGTGAGGATTATCCTGTTAAGAATTATAAAATTAGTTAATGTACGAAGATACCTGTTAAATAACTATATATGTATAAAATGTTAAGTTAAAATTCATTTGTTGTCTGACCCGAGTACAACCCTCCCTGTTGTATTAAAATCAAGGGCTACAGTTTTAAAAATTTCGTATTTTTATATTTATTAATAAAAACCACTTCTGGCCTTATTTATTTTAAAAGAAAGTATTTACAAACATCTGGTTTCTATATACATTGGCTATATATTTCAGTTATACACTACTCACAAAAAGTTAAGGACCACTATGAGAAAACAGGTGCGCAATAAACTCCGTTCGCTCCTGTTATTTATTTCTCAGTCAAGCCAAATTGTTATGAATTCTTGTTCAGCTGTAAGTGGGCGATGTTGTGTTAGTGGAAACATTGCACGTGATTCTCTATTACTGAGCTTGGCAGCAAAAGAAAAAGCGGAAACTTGCGAAAAAGGACCTTGTTTTGGATCGTTCTGCATGAACACATTGCACAAGCCAGATGGAAAAACCATTATGCACGTGCAAGCACTGCTGTTTATGTGTGAGATGCTGTCTCTTGCTTGGCTTTATAAGAAGACATACCACCAGTATTAGGCCTGATTTGACAATGCCTCCACGACGAAAATTGAGCGAGTTGGATAGGGGACGAGCTGTTGCATGGTTCCAAGATGGTGTTCCCAAGCGAGAAGTGGCCAGGCGACTTCAGGTGTCCATCTCGGTCATTGTCAGACTGATTCAACGCTTCACAGCCACTGGGAGGGTCCATGAAAGACGCAGATCTGGTCGACCGAAGAAGACAACTCCACGTGAAGATCGTCTCATTGAACGACAAGCCCTGCAGACAAGAACAGCCTCTTCCAGCATCATTCGAAGGCAGCTGAGGGTGGCTACTAACATCAACATCAGCCAGCAGACCATACGGAACCGCCTTCATGGGTTTAACCTCCGTTCTCGTCGCCCAGCTGTACGGCCACGCTTAACTCCAGCCCATAGGGCAGCACGCCGCGCCTTCTGCAGACGTCACGTGAGGTGGACACGTCAGCAATGGTCCCAGGTCCTGTTCAGTGATGAATCACGCTTCACCCTGAACCACAACGACGGCCGACTGAGGGTCTGGAGGCGCCCAGGGGAACGCTTTATTGACGCCACTGTCCAAGAAAAGGTGGCCTTTGGTGGAGGTTCTGTAATGGTCTGGGGGGCCTTCAGCCTTCACCACAGAACACCCTTGTATCATGTACAGGGTAACCTGACTGGCCTCCGATACCGGGATGAGATCCTTCGACCGCTGGCTGTGCCTACACTGCAGCAGATGGGACCGCCGGCTGTCTACCAGGATGACAACGCTCGCCCCCACAGGGCAAGGGTGGTCAACGACTTCCTGCAGCAGTCTGGAGTCAACAGAATGGAGTGGCCAGCATGCAGTCCCGATCTCAACCCGATTGAGAACCTCTGGGATGAGCTGGATCGCAAAGTGAGGAGCAACCACCCCCCTCCCAGGGATGCCCAGCACCTCTACCAGATGCTGCAGGCTGAGTGGCAGGCGCTTCCACAGAGGATCTTCACCACCCTGGTCAACTCCATGAGGACTCGCTGCGTCGAGTGCCAGAACAGCCATGGCGGATACACGCATTACTGAACTTTTGGGAGCATCAGAATGCCCTGTCTTGTGATTTCAATGACTTTGGGAAATCAAATTTCGATACGTACCCACTTTGATCAAATGTACAGACCAAACGATTGCTCGAAATTGAAGGCAATTGTGTATTGTTATCACTAAAGCATTGAATTAAATGTTGGCCAAAATTCAACGCATTGGCTTTCTTATTTGGAAAGTTATGAATTAGTTTGCAAGTGATCCTTAACTTTTTGTGGATAGCTTATTTACATTCTTTATATTTTATATTATATTTTTCTGTACATGAGATAAGAATTATATACATATAATTTATTAAAATGCCGGGGGAGAGAACTCCTATTACGGCAATTGTTTTAAAAGAAGGGGACAAAAATAATTAGAAAGGGTGATTTTGAAACTCGACTGGGGTCTATACATAGGGGAGGGGTGGGAGAGAGGGGGGATCCCGGAGGGTCTCAACACACCGAGTTGGGGAGGGCCAGCCGGGGGAGGTATACGCGAGCCATTCTCGCGTCGAGCCATCCTCGCGTCAACAACCCGCGGCGGGCCCGCCCCATCAAGGGGGAGGCCATCTCACGGGTTTTGGGAGGGGGGAAGGAGGGGGAGGGACCAACTACCCGGGGGTCCTCAACCTTCCGGGGGAGCCACCCCCGCCGCCGGAGGATACGCGAGACATCCTCGCGTCAACTGCCAACAGCGGGGGCGCCTCCACGAGAGGGGGGCCTCAACTCTGAGTAGAATTAATTTTAAATTGATCCCAGCCGAGTCTCCTATGTAAATCATATATAAGCTATCCACAAAAAGTTAAGGATCACTTGCAAACTAATTCATAACTTTCCAAATAAGAAAGCCAATGCGTTGAATTTTGGCCAACATTTAATTCAATGCTTTAGTGATAACGATACACAATTGCCTTCAATTTCGAGCAATCGTTTGGTCTGTACATTTGATCAAAGTGGGTACGTATCGAAATTTGATTTCCCAAAGTCATTGAAATCACAAGACAGGGCATTCTGATGCTCCCAAAAGTTCAGTAATGCGTGTATCCGCCATGGCTGTTCTGGCACTCGACGCAGCGAGTCCTCATGGAGTTGACCAGGGTGGTGAAGATCCTCTGTGGAAGCGCCTGCCACTCAGCCTGCAGCATCTGGTAGAGGTGCTGGGCATCCCTGGGAGGGGGGGGGTTGCTCCTCACTTTGCGATCCAGCTCATCCCAGAGGTTCTCAATCGGGTTGAGATCGGGACTGCATGCTGGCCACTCCATTCTGTTGACTCCAGACTGCTGCAGGAAGTCGTTGACCACCCTTGCCCTGTGGGGGCGAGCGTTGTCATCCTGGTAGACAGCCGGCGGTCCCATCTGCTGCAGTGTAGGCACAGCCAGCGGTCGAAGGATCTCATCCCGGTATCGGAGGCCAGTCAGGTTACCCTGTACATGATACAAGGGTGTTCTGTGGTGAAGGCTGAAGGCCCCCAAGACCATTACAGAACCTCCACCAAAGGCCACCTTTTCTTGGACAGTGGCGTCAATAAAGCGTTCCCCTGGGCGCCTCCAGACCCTCAGTCGGCCGTCGTTGTGGTTCAGGGTGAAGCGTGATTCATCACTGAACAGGACCTGGGACCATTGCTGACGTGTCCACCTCACGTGACGTCTGCAGAAGGCGCGGCGTGCTGCCCTATGGGCTGGAGTTAAGCGTGGCCGTACAGCTGGGCGACGAGAACGGAGGTTAAACCCATGAAGGCGGTTCCGTATGGTCTGCTGGCTGATGTTGATGTTAGTAGCCACCCTCAGCTGCCTTCGAATGATGCTGGAAGAGGCTGTTCTTGTCTGCAGGGCTTGTCGTTCAATGAGACGATCTTCACGTGGAGTTGTCTTCTTCGGTCGACCAGATCTGCGTCTTTCATGGACCCTCCCAGTGGCTGTGAAGCGTTGAATCAGTCTGACAATGACCGAGATGGACACCTGAAGTCGCCTGGCCACTTCTCGCTTGGGAACACCATCTTGGAACCATGCAACAGCTCGTCCCCTATCCAACTCGCTCAATTTTCGTCGTGGAGGCATTGTCAAATCAGGCCTAATACTGGTGGTATGTCTTCTTATAAAGCCAAGCAAGAGACAGCATCTCACACATAAACAGCAGTGCTTGCACGTGCATAATGGTTTTTCCATCTGGCTTGTGCAATGTGTTCATGCAGAACGATCCAAAACAAGGTCCTTTTTCGCAAGTTTCCGCTTTTTCTTTTGCTGCCAAGCTCAGTAATAGAGAATCACGTGCAATGTTTCCACTAACACAACATCGCCCACTTACAGCTGAACAAGAATTCATAACAATTTGGCTTGACTGAGAAAAAAATAACAGGAGCGAACGGAGTTTATTGCGCACCTGTTTTCTCATAGTGATCCTTAACTTTTTGTGAGTAGTGTATATACATATAGATTTTGTAAGAGGGCACCATGCTCTATCATTAAGGCTTTTGAAATTTTAGATAAAATCTAGTTTTTAAAAGGGGTTATTATTTAACCCTACTTTATTATGGGGGGAGACAACCCTGTACTTAAGATAAAATATATAATAAGAATGAATTAAAAATTAAACCATGGTTTATATTATATGTTTTAAAAGTTAATAGTAAAAATCTTGTATATCACTTTGTATTTTAGTTTATGAGTATGAGGTAGTGTGTATCAATTAAAATGTGAGTGCATATGCGCGCGCAGATATAAGCTGCATCGCGGGAGAGATCCCCGGCCGGTAGTATGATATTTGAGAAACTTTTATGTGTTTTTATTCGGATATCTGTAAGAATTATTCATATAAGATAGACAAAGTAATATGTAATGAGGTACGGTGAGGAAGAGTCCCCCCTGGACTATCTTTTGATCCCAGGAATGGGCCTTTGTATACTTTACAAGTTCATTGGTCCACTCCTGGAACACCGCCTTTTTTAGAATAGATTTGGCTTCGCCAATTGTTAAGCCTATGTTTACTGGAGTGCCGGACATATGTGTGGCTGCTCTCTTGGCCTCTCTATCAGCCAAATCATTTCCCATGATACCACAGTGGGAGGGGATCCATATGATTGTAACCCTTGTTCCTCTAAGGTGCAGGTGATGTATAAGTTTTTTTATTTCGTTTTTAATTTCAAGGCGGTCATGGCTGTCCCCTTGAAGTGCAAAGATGGATGAAAGAGAATCTGAAAAGATGGCTATTTGAAATGGAGGGTTTGGTAGATAATTAATATATGATAGTGCTTCTAAGATGGCCCAAAGTTCTGCTGAAAAAATAGAGATGTTTTCGTTTAATTGAAATTTTTTGAAGATCTTAAGGCTAGGTATGACGAAGGCACAACCTATTTTATTTTCATTTATTTTAGAGCCATCTGTATAGATACAAAGTTGATGTTGATAATTATAAATTTTTTGTTTTGCCGCAGCTGTTAATTGATTTATTTGTTCTTTATTGAATTCGTGATGTAATACAGTATCAAACTCGGGGGGGTCCCAATCCCACTGTGGCACTATATGTTTTGGATAAAAAACTATATTCTCTATTGATATGCCCGCGTTTTCAAATGTTTTTTGGGCAAAGTCATATATGTTGATGAACTTCCGTACAAATTTCGTAGATGTAGCAAAGTACGGATCTGAAAATTGTGTTAAAAAGTTTTCTTTTGTGAAGTTATTTGTACTATGAAGTCTGGTTAAAAAGGTAGCACAGTTTAATTTTATTAGATGATGTAAGGGGAGCCAGCCTATATCTCTATACACTAGAAGGTTTACGGCAAAAGGCGGGAGGCCCAGGGCAATCTTTAAGGCTTTAAGTTCAATGGATTGTAGTGTTTTTAGGTTAGATGAGGTTAAGTTGTAAAACGTTTCCATGCCGTATGTTAAACGGCTTCTGACCAGGGTCTTTACTAAATAGGTGATGAATTTAGGGTCCTGAGCCCACTTTTGTCTAGTTAATACTTTTATTAAGTTCAGGGCTTTAATTGCTTTATTTGCTAAATGAGTGATGTGGTGGGTCCATGAAAGATCTCTTGTGAGATGGACTCCCAGAAATTTAACGTAGAGAGATGGAGTTTTAATTTGATCTAGGATTTTAATCTTATAATTGTTATGTTTTACTGTATTAGTTGAAAAAACCATAAATTCACATTTTTGCGGGGAAATCGTGAAACCATTAAACTTCAAATAGTGGATTACTAAGTTAGTGTTATGTTGGTGGACTCCCATTTCGGGGTCAAGATTATATTTGACTCCTCGTGCTGTGGGAGGGGACCAGATAGCTATATCATCTGCATACAATGCTATCTTGCAGCCTTCAAATTTAACTTGTGAAATATCGTGCAACATGATATTGAATAGGGTCGGAGCAATTATGCTGCCCTGGGGGACTCCCATATCATTTGGTGCTTGGCAGACCAGAGAGAGAACTGGCCACATTACCCCTAAATAAAACTTCGTTTTGTAAAAAAGTGTAAAAATGAAATTCTAAGTGTTTGCCCTCTATTCGAGCCCCTGTGATTTTTTTTCGAGTTAGTAGCCCATGCCAGACGGGTCGGATGCCCATTTTATCCCTTCTATATAAAAAAAAAGGTGGCAAAGACTTTCTCTGTCTAGCTATGCTTTTCTGACATGGGAGGTTACTCTTACAATTTGTTTCCATGCAGGACCTATGTTACGAAAAACCTGCCTGGATCAGTGGGGAATATTTTAGTTTTTTTCCAAAATTTTCTATCTATTTTTTACGATTCTTTCGGTATACCTTGCCATCGTGTGGTGAGGGAGACTGGGTCGGTAACTTTGGGGTCCCTAGCCGTTTTCCGTCTTCAGACCCCCACCACCTGTGCCTCTTCCACGCGCTAGGCACCTCCCCCCCCTCCCAACAAATCTGGTCGTAGAATTTAATACAATCTCTGGAAGAAGGGGGCACTTTTTGATATTTTGTAGGATATGATCCACCTCCTGTAGCTTTATTAGTTTTTCTAATTTGCTTATGGGACCCAGCAATCTCGGTCAACTTGATGGGAGTTTATATATCATGCGAGTTATATTGGATTTAGGGGATATTGGAGTGTTTTTCGCCTTTCTGTTCTTCATGTAATACATATTTTAGAACTGACTGCCTGTGCAAAGTATTAGCAGGAACATCAGCTTTTGTAAATTATTTGTTGTAATTACATTATCTTCACTACTCTGGGCTCCCCTACTTTACCTCTGTTATTTATTTTATTGATCTTTTTCCATGCTTTCCCGAGACTCGATAATCGAGTATCTCGTCATGTTAAGGTATTCCTTGAGCTAAATACTAATATTCTTCCACAGATTTTTCATGCTTCTACTTTTTTTGGGGGAAAGCGTGGGATTTGCGGGGTGGGTAGTGACATCAAAATAATTACATCTTTTTTTTCTTTTGTCTGCTTCTATTAACTGTGTCTTCCACCACGGGTTTTTGGCTGATGACGATAGTGTTAGTTTTAAGTGTTTTTAGAAGGGAATAGACGAGTTGGCATGCCTTTATTATAGGGTTCTTAAGTTATCATAATGATTTCGAGATATCGGGGTCCAAATATTTTCTTTATTGTTTTTGCCAAGATAGACTGGAACAAGGTCCCAGTTAGCATTCTCATAATTTAATTGTTGTTGCTGTGATTGAAACGGAACTGGCATTTTGAACGGTAAAGGTATCAAAATGGGTTTTATGGTCTGACCTTAATGTGTCAGACAACGGGTACCACTCATGGTTTACTACAATCTGGACTAATCACAGTTAAGTCGATAGCCCGTTGGTTTGTGTTTACTAGAATCCGGGAATCTTGTGAAGATCC
>JAGGCT020004076.1:914724-936926 GCA_017654935.2 Phymorhynchus buccinoides | reverse complement strand
GGTTTCCCTTTTTTTCGCATTTATCAGTATGATTACATCTGTTTCTGGCCACATTCTTCAGCCTGTTTGTGAGCTTCTTTGAGACTCAAAACAGTTTTTGGTAAGCAAGGATCAAATCTCATGTTTTAATGTATCTGAAGTATCTGTAAAATCATTTAAAATACCCCATGCTCTCATAGGAACATTTTATATTGTGATGCTTTGTACTTCATTGTGTACAGGGACATTTGCTCGGTCGGACTATAAACTGGATGCGGGCTTCATATACCTAATATTTTGTCAAATTAAGGGAATGCGGTCTTTAATACAGGTGCGTTTATTAGATCGTTTTACGGTATCTAAAATTGTTTCATAAATCTGAATTTATTCAGTTACTGATCAGCTTACAGAGGGCATTGACCCCCTGAAGCCCCTCAGCAGGGCCTGTGAAACTGTACCCGCCAGGAACCCAGCCTTCTCAGGGTTCTGTTTCTGTAAAGGTTTAAAAGACTAGAGGTGGGGAAAAAAAAATGAATAAAACCGGTTTTGAACCGAAAAAACCAGTGCTAAATCTTCGCGGTTTCGAAATAAACACGGTATCGAGTTGCTGTGAACGTTTTTTAACTTGCAATACTGAAAGTGGCAAATTTTTCTTTAGAATAACTACTTTTCGAAGAACAAAACTGATTATCAGCGCAGATTGGGCGTTTGTTAAACCAAGAGAGTAGCTTGTTTCTAGTTGTGGGGTTCCGGTATGGCTTTTGACCCTTTGGACTGAGTGTGAGTTGAGTGTGTGTCATAAGTTTATTATTGTGTATGTTGTGCGCCTGCATGTGGATATTCTGACATAAATATTTGTTTTGCATAAGGTGAAAAATAGTGATGAGAGTACTGGTTAAAAAAAAACGGTTCTTGGAGAGGGAAAGTAAAAATGCGTTTTAAAAACGGTTCAGATTTTTTAACCGGTTCTCAAACTCTCGTAAAGATGTGCCCCCCCCCCCTCTTACAAATTTCTCAGCTCTCCACACATTTTCACACCTGCATTTTTCTTACCACAACTAAAGCGTATCTTCATCAACTTTTCTTGAGCGAATTAAGCTTTGTTTGAATAATTAATCGCAGTTATGATTAAAGGCCATTATCTAGTAAGAGGACCCCCACTCCTACTCTATGTAGTGCAGTACACACAAAACAAGCCGCGGAGCAAGCATTTGTCACAGTCCTGGTTCATTTGCGTTTTTCCTTCTTTGCCTTTTATCGTTTCTACTATTATTGAATTGCATGGTCTAATGATGTCAATGGATGAAAAGGAGTGTTAAAATATAGCAAACGATAGAGGATGAAGGAAGACGAAGAAATGGAAAAGAAAAAATACGAGCAATGGAGGAGAGGGCGGCGTTCTTTTACTTAACTTTTAAACTAATATATTATATTTGGCAGTTGCGACCCAGGAGACTGGCCGATGGAGATTTCTCAATGCTATTTTCAAAGCAAAAAGGTTTGAGGGGGGGGGGGGGGTGTTTGAAGGAGAGGGGAGGAAACGTGAAGTACAATAGCACCGACGTTGTGCTTACAAGTTTCTTTTTCGTAAATTTTTTAGTTTGTTGATTGTAAGAAAGTGTTAAGGCATGGGAATGTAGTCTTTTGGCGGATTTCAGCTTGTTTGATGGTCCCTTCTTCTTCAGTCTTTCTTTTGCAAGTTTCAGCTTTTTGATGGTCCAAGAGGACATTTATGAGATAAAAAAAATAAAAAGAAGGCCAATGTCGTAAAACTAAGTTATTTGGCTTTATCACAGAATGCAAGAATGAACTAAATATTATCAGTTTTTATCCTAATACTGTTTTTCGGCTTAGACAACAGAAGAATCTTCATTGATCTGGGGGCTGTATCCCCAACAACTGGTTTTTTAAGTTTACACCGTTTTTTATATCCTTAGTTCCTAGCCTGCTTCCAGACCCCAATTTTCCGGCTTTTTTGTATTCCTCTTAATTCACGTGACTGGGGGTCTGTGTTAGGGCGAGAAGCCGGTGAAGACAGAGAAGAAGAGAACAGACGAAGGGAACCCACCACGCCCTGCGGAAAAAGGTGAGGGAGATTTTGGCCAAATAGACGATTTTTCGGAAAAAAAAAAAGAATATATTATATTTTGCCTTTTTTACTACAGAATCAGATTGTTACCCAAAGGGCGTTTGTCATAATAATTAATGAAAGGTCACTCGCACAAACCCGCAAAAATTATCCCTTTGTTATTTCAGTGAAACATTTCTTATTGTTGGTTTGTCCTACTAATTAATGAAAGGTCACTCGCACCAAACCGCACAAAATTATGTCACTTGTTATTCGTGACACATTCCTATTGTTGTGTTTTGTCCTACCAATTTAATGAAAGAGTCACTCGCACAAACCGCACCAAAATTCTGTCCCTTTGTATTTGTGAAAATGTTCTCTATTGTTGTTTTGTGTTTGTCCTAATTAATGAAGGTCACTCACGCAAAGCGCAAAATTCTGTACCCTTTGCGCATTGCGAACATTTTCTATTTTTGTGCTTTTGTCCTAACCAATAATGACAAGGTCATCTCAAGCAGAAGCGCCAAAATATTATGTCATGGCTATTTCCGAACACATTCCCTGCTTCGTTGGTACTACCATAATGAAAGTCTCTCACGCAAACCGCCAAACATTATGTCCTTGGCTATTTCCGAACATTCCCCATTACTCACGTTGAAGACAATGCAAACTCTTACAAGTCCAATGGGTTTTGTCATCATATACATTTGTAATGTTTTATTCCGGGGATGTCTGCGGACAAATGTCTCGGCCTTCAATATTTCTTTGGAGATTATAAATAGTGAATTGTGGGCGGTACCATAGCCGATTAGGTTAACCGAGGCGGCTGGTTGCTGCTACACCCTATCTGTATGTTAAAAAATAAGGACTTTGCTGGTGTGCACTGCCTCCGGGCATTGCCTCCAGTATTTGTTCCCACCGTCATTGTATCGTACAAAATGTTCCATATGGTCTGTTCCAGGACGACGAGGACGTAAAAACCACAGTTTTTTCCTTTGAGAATTATACTTTTACAGCAGTGCTTATTACATTGTATCGTTAAAAATTTTGGGGCGGACTTTCCCGGAGTTGCACTGCCCCAGGCAGTGCCTCCAGGATTGTGCCCACATCTTTATATCTACTAATGTCCCATATGTGTGTCTGTTTCCAGGACGGAGGACGTTAAAACAGATTTAATTCATTTTTTGAGATAAGGGTAAGCAGCTCTGCTGGCACCCCATGATATCCTAAACACATCAACCTTTTCGGTTTAAAGGTGGACCCTGATGGATGAATTTTTGCAGAAACACGTCGAGATCATCCAGAAAGACCAGCCGTCTCAAGAATGGGAACACTCGCTTTTTTTGCTCTGGTTTCCCTAGGAAATCAAGCCGTCAAAAAAAACGGCGATTACTCCGTGGCAGAGATGGCAGGAGAGAGAGAAGCAATTTTGGATTGGGGTGGGTGGAGGTCACTTATGGTTAAGCTTTTTCTTTTTTGTTGTGCAGGGGGGAAAAAAATGGAAACTATTTTCTTTTTGTTGTGAGTGAAATTCCTTTAGCTAACCTGTATAACATTTTTTAAAAAGGTTTGTATTGTGGAAAATTTTGTGCCAAAAGATTTGGTCCTGAACTCAGGCGGCCATGAAAGAATTTGACTTCCAGCCACCTCCACCAAAGAGGGCCGAATCGCCGATTTGTACTGTTTGATTATGGGAAAACAGAGCAAAGTGAGTGTACGATCTCTGGTGTTAAAGGGTGTTTCCTGGTTTGATCTCGACCGTCGTTTCCTGGCAAATAACTCATCGCGTACAGGTGCTTGCCCCTTTTAAAAGTGAAGCGAGAGTTAGAGTTTAAGAATATGTTTGAGGAACTTGTATGTAACGGTATGCAAGACACAAGCAATGATGTTGATGTCCTGTGATTGAGCACCATGACAGGGGCGTCTGTAGGACCTGTATGAAGTCAATTGTAGTAAGGTATTAAAGACAAAAGCACAGGATTTGAATGTGCCTGTGATTGAGCACCATGACAGCGGGGCTGTGCTGTATGGACCTGTATTGAGTAACTTGTAGTAAGGTATCAAGACACAAGCACAGGATTTTGATGTCTGTGAATCGAGCACACATGACAGGGGGCGCGTGCTGTAGGACTGTATTGATGTTCACTTGTAGTAAGGTATTTTTCAAGACACAAGCACAGGATTTTGATTTGCCTGTGATCGAGCACCATGAAGGGGGCTGTGCGGAGGACCTGTATTCAGTCACTTGTAGTACGGTATTCAAGACACAAGCACAGGATTTGAATGTCCTGTGATCGAGCACCATGACCGGGGCCTGTGCTGTAGGACCTGTATTCAGTCAGAGTCTCTGCCTAAAATATCAAAAAGGTCTATGCATGTTTTCAATATGCAATTATATGGAATAGACAACTGGAAGCGACTTATTCCTTGATGGAAGTAATGTGAACATGTTCATGTGTATTCATTTCAGTGTAAGGGAAGGTGATTTATAACTGTTCATAAAAAGTGGTTTTTTTGAAAGGTTTCTCGCCTTCCAACAGGACAATATCCTCTGCAAAAAGCAAAATTAATGTTAATATTGTAAGTGGGATAGGGCATTTGCCACGTGAGGACGACCTTGAAATTCACTGAGTTGAGTTTAGAGAGTTGAATTAGAAAGGTCAGCGTAACTCGGGCAGAAACGAGTGCGGGCAAATAGTAGTCTAGTATTAGGAGGAAACGAAAACACTCCCGTGGCTAAGCCCCTATTGACTTTAAAATTTGAGTTGAAAAAGCAGGTAGAAGAGAAGGGAAATAGCTTGGGTTGAGGGAAGATCTTTGTGGTGAGCAACGAGCAGTGAATAAAATGTTTCCATTTCCTGCAGCACCCTTGTTAACTTAGCATGATATTATTTTACCTGGTTTGTTTTATTAGTTTTTAGATAAAAGGTCAATTCACAGTACAGGATGTGCGTTTCTTCATATTTCACCTTTGTTATGAAAATTGCTTGCCTGTTCTGTTTCAGGAGTTTATTTAATCCACCAGTCCCTGTTCTGTTTCAGGATTATGGTAATCCATCAGTCCCTGTTCTGTTTCAGGATCATGATAATCAGTCCCTGTTCTGTTTCAGGATCATGATAATCAGTCCCTGTTCTGTTTCAGGATCATGATAATCAGTCCCTGTTCTGTTTCAGGATCATGATAATCAGTCCCTGTTCTGTTTCAGGATCATGGTAATCCATCAGTCCATGTTCTGTTTCAGGATCATGATAATCAGTCCCTGTTCTGTTTCAGGATCATGATAATCAGTCCCTGTTCTGTTTCAGGATCATGATAATCAGTCCCTGTTCTGTTTCAGGATCATGATAAATCCAGTCCCTGTTCTGTTTCAGGATCATGGTAATCCAGTCCCTGTTGTGTTTCAGGATCATTGTAATCACTCCCGTTTCTGTTTTCAGGATCATGAATCCAGTCCTGTTCTGTCAGGATTATGGTAATCCAGTCCCTGTTTCTGTTTCAGGATTATGGTAATGTCTCCGTTTCTACACAATGTATTTTCTTCCATCTCCACCATACACATTGTTGTTTTTTGTATTCAACAATTTTTTTTATTCCTTCTCTTAATTCATTCCACACCATTCCTGCTTTCACTAACTCTTTCATCCAATCAGTACCATACACATTGTTGCTGTGCGCCTGTTGTAAGATCATGTTAAACAGGTCAGTTCAAGAGAATGCATGTTCTTTCTCTTCACCATGCATATTCTTATTGTTTTCCTGTTCTGTTTCAGGACCTTCCATGTGATCCACCAGATCCACATTCAGCCTCTTGCTCCCAGCCAGCACAATGGGAGGGGAAGGCTGCCCAGTCATTGGGAAATCCCAGCCTGGTACTAGTGGTAGCATTTATAAACTGGTTCCCAAAGAAAAAGGAAAAGTACACGGTCACCTATCGTGCTCGATTGGACACCTGCTTGGCGATGTTCAGAGAGACCATTCAGAAGAGCCTGAAATTTAACTATCCAGACTGTTTTTTGGCCTTGTGTAAGAAAAGCATGGAGCATCACAGATGTTTTGCAGCCTGGGGTGATATAAACTATGCTTACACCTGTGCGGCAACAGAGAGGCCAGGACTTCATAGACAACAATTGGTGGGAAAACAGAAAGGGCAAATCATTCTGACTTGTTGATTGGGTTGAAGTCAATAGTCTCAATCTGTTTGGATCACAGGTGTGGAAAACACAATGGAGCTGTTGCTGTTCAATCTTACCGTTGTGAATAATAGAAAAGCCGGAACGTTTTTCACCAGGATGCAATGCGGCTAGCTGTAGCCTGTGTGTGGTCAGTTTATCGTGGATGATTCCTGCAGGTCGGATATTGCTCCCATTGGTATGCTCTGGGGGTTCAAGACCTGCCAAGGGAAGAAACGGGGGAGCTAGCTCGATATGATGCATGTGATAAAATGTTGCCAGCGAGTGTGTGTCCAGGGCAAAGCAGTGCGTGGTGTGTGTGACAACAGTCATGCCAACTGGCCATTTTGTCCTGGGCATGTGTCTTCAATAGATTGGGACCTGGTTGAAACAATCGCCCTCAATGCCCTTCTCTGGATCTTGACCCTGCGAAAAACGTGAAGTCCCTCCTATTTCTGCGTTTAATAAACCAGCAAGAGCAAGGAGGGTCCTTCTCCGCAGGGGCCGCTATCCTGGCAGGCCTCAACCTATCACTAAAGATATCTGCAGGTAGGATTATAAGCTTCATGAACTGAATTAATAGCATAGGTCTGAGTGGGAGCCTGTGAGAAGCGGTGGCCGGGGACTAGCCCTGTGAGCAGGAACAAAAGGTTGGCTTACGTTCTGAAGCACTACAGGCGCTGTTCAAAACCGTTTGTGCTGGAGAGGATCTTGGGAACTGCACCTGATGTGACAGGACAGGAGGGGTTTCACCTGCCCTGGGCACTTTGCGACGGAAAAGCAAGAGTTGAATGTCTCCGGTGAATTTCTTCATAAAGCCGTCCACTATGTAAAATGGACACGGTGAAAGGCTTTACTGATCGCTGGATCCATCTCTGTGTACATTCGGACAAGTTCCCACAACTCCTACTGTTGATCGGCAGTGGTAAGTTGCTTCAGCCAAAGCACAAAAAGATAGGATGGTGGTCTTGTGCTGGCCGCAGGTTTCGGCGTCCGTTCCAAAGAGACATGGTAACAAGGTCGCTAGAACGTGTTGTATATGGATTGATGTGTTCCCCTGAGGCAAGGCAGAATGTTCCAACATTCCAAAGCAACTGCGCTTTGAGGTGTTCTTTCACGTACAATCTCCCCGGATCTTGTAGACTTGACTCTGGCGTGCGGAGCGTACTCACCACAAAAAAACTGGTTGCTGTGCCAACGATTGTGGAGGTTAGAGAGAAAAAGGCAGAGTGAGAGTGAAGACTAAAGAGATGCTATGAAAATAGTTGAAGGAGGCGGGCTTCACAACCCTACCCTCTGCAAAGAGGCTCGGCTGGCCGTTGTCAGCAGTGTCGGGCTGTCAGCCCCGGGCGCCGTGGCAGCGGAGGAATTGACTGTAGTTTTTACCCATTCCCTGTCGACTGAAAGACTTGGTGAATTTCAAGGATGTCTGGCTGACCAAATAGTCTAGTTACGGCAGGGGTTGCTAATAGGCTGTAAGTGCAGAACAAACTGTTGGACAGTGATGATTGGTTGATGGTAATGTGTGAAGTCTAGTTACTGCAGTGGTGCTAATATACTGTAAGTGTCATTGAACAACTGTTGACAGTTGATGATGCTAATGGTCATGTTGGAAGTCTAGTTTTACTGCAGGGGTGCTAATATACTGTTAAATGTCATGAACAACTGTTGAGCAGTGATGATGTTGATGTCAGGTTGAAGTCTAGTTTACTGCAGGGGTGCTTATATACTGACGTGTCATTGAACAACTGTTGACAGTGATGATGTTGATGGTCATGTTTGAAGTCTAGTTACTGCAGGGGTGCTAATATACTGTAAGTGTCATGAACAACTGTTGACAGTGATGATGTTGATGGTCATGTTTGAAGTCTAGTTACTGCAGGGGTGCTAATATGCTGTAAGTGTCATGAACAACTGTTGACAGTGATGATGCTGATGGTCATGTTTGAAGTCTAGTTACTGCAGGGGTGCTAATATGCTGTAAGTGTCATGAACAACTGTTGACAGTGATGATGTTGATGGTCATGTTTGAAGTCTAGTTACTGCAGGGGTGCTCATTTTCCGGAACACGACGCAAATTCATTTTTTGCAGTGCCCAAACTTATGGCTTCCAATTTTTTCGAGTGTCAGAACTTGAAGCTTGTTTTTGGGGGTGCTGAAACTTGCGTCCTTCTAGTTTTGGGGGTGCTAAGACTTGTGGCTTCCGGTTTTTGGAGTGCCAAAGGGCTTCTAGTTTTTGGGGTGCTAAGACCTGCGGCTTCTAGTTTTTTGGGGTGCTAAGACCTGCGGCTTCTAGTTTTTTTGGGTGCTAAAACCTGCGGCTTCTAGTTTTTGGGGTGCTAAGACCTGCTGCTTCTAGTTTTTGGGGTGCTATGACCTGCGGCTTCTAGTTTTGGGGGTGCTAATACCTGCGGCTTCTAGTTTTGGGGGTGCTAAGACCTGCGGCTTCTAGTTTTGGGGGTGCTAAGACCTGCGGCTTCTAGTTTTGGAGGGTGCTAAGACCTGCGGCTTCTAGTTTTGGGGGTGCTAAGACCTGCGGCTTCTAGTTTTTTGGGGTGCTAAGACCTGCGGCTTCTAGTTTTGGAGGTGCTAAGACCTGCGGCTTCTGGATGCTGTTTTTCCCCCCTCCGAGACAATTTAAAAACACAAATCTTTGCGCAGGGGCGTAGCACTCCATGGATAGGCTCTGTTTCTCCATAAACGGATTGTCCCCACCAAATGTATAACCACTACATACAACCGCATATCGTCTTCAAACATTAAACAAAATGATCATGAATGTTGCTGATAAAATAATAGTAGTGGAGGGCGCTAGTTATTCACCCCGCCCCGGCTCAAGGCGCCGCGGCTCAAGGCGCCTCGGCTCAAGGCGCCTCGGCTCAAGGCGCCGCGGCTCCGGGCCGGCTGGGGTCCGCCTCGGGTCCACCCCTTGGTCCGCCCCCCGGTGGTGGGTGAGCGGCTTGGCTCCACCCCCCGGTGGTGGGTGAGCTCTTTGGCTCCGCCCCCGGGGTGTTTGGGTTGGCGGTTCAGGTTGTCGGGTGGGGATGATTGATTGCGTTATGGTGGATGGGGGTCTGTGTGTTGGAGCGTTGTGTGATTGCGTTATGATCGGTTGGTTAGCGGCCTGGCAGGTCTGGGAATCAGTGTGTGTTGTGTGATTGCGTTATGATCGGTTGGTTAGCGTCCTGGCTGACAGCGTGTGGGGATAGAGAGAGAGAGAGAGAGAGAGAGAGAGAGAGGAGAGAAGAAAGAGAGAAAAACTTTTGTCTTTTTTATTCGACACGGTGGTCTCAGCATCCTACCACCGACCCAACTGGTAAAGGGGCGAGAGAAAAATTAAAAAAAAAAAAAATCTTTACCCGAGATGTTTGTGAAAAAGTGAAACGAAAAATGAAAAAGAAGAACCGTGTCGTTCATCGCGCCTCCCCTACTACCTTCTCCTCCGACCCTCAACCATGACCGAACCTGTCAACCCACCCGCTGGACTCGATGCTGTGAACAAAATGAACTTTTGTGGAACTTTTATATTCTTTGTTATTCCGCCGAACTGCGTGTGGTCAACCCGCTGAAAATTTTGTGGAACTTTTTTATTGTTTCGTATTCTGCCGAACTGCGTGTGGTCAACCCGCTGAACTTTTGTGGAACTTTCTTATTCTTTTCAACCCTACCTACCTGCCTGCCTGCCTGCCTGCCTGCCTGCCTGCTGAACCGGATGTGGTCAACCCGCTGAACTTTTGTGTCTGTGTGTTTGCGACATCTTTTTCTTCGCACGATCCGAGATGATTCTTTTATTTTTTTTCTGTTTTAAATGGAATTGTCCCGTTTTATAACTACTCTATAACTACTGTATAGCTCTATTATAAAAATATTTTATAAAAACTCTAGAACTATATTTTACTGTATAACCGCCGTATGACTACTATATAACTATATTTTAATATATATATAATTGTGTGTAGTGTGTGTAGTGCACGCGCGTTGGTGCGCTTGTCTGTGTGTGTGTAGTGCGCGCGCATTGGCGCGCTTGTCTGTGGGTTAAGGTTAGGGTTAGGGTAGCGCTTGTGTGTGTGTGTGTGTGCGCTCGCGTGTAGCGCGCGCGTGCGCGAATCATGGGACCGCAGCGAAATAGATCGGGTGAAGGGAAAGAAAAAGGGTTTTATAAATGTAACTCGTGCGGTGCGAGTTATACCAGAAGTAGCAATATGTACAGGCATTACAGAAAAGTTCACGGGTCCGAACCCGAGATTCTTCTGCAGCCTTCTAAATACCATGCGCCCGAAACCGAACAGCCACGCTTTCCGTGTCTGTATTGTTCCATCTCTTACTCCAGACATAGCAGGATGAGAGAACACGTCGCCGCCAAACACGGAGTAGCGATCAGCCCCCTTCTGGCGGGTTGGGAAAGTCAAACGCGCCATCATCCTCCTCCTCCTCCTCCTCCTCCTCCTCCTCCTCCTTCCGTGCGGTTAAACCGGGAACCGTCGCCCACTCAACCGGAAGAGAATGACGCGTTACGACATCCCCACGCGTCTGGCGGGGTAGCACCGAGACCCCCTATCAACGCGCTACCCGAACCCTCTCTCGCCGCGCTTTTTTCTTCTTCTTCTTCTTCTTCTTCCGCTTCTTCTCGTTCTTCTTCTCCTTTACCATTTTCTTCACCCTCCAGCCACCTTTTTGAATCCGTGCCTATCCCATCTTCTCCTCCCTCTTCTCCCCCTTCTTCACCTTCTCTGTCACCATTTTCTCCTCTATCTCCTTACGCCGTTTCTTCCCCTTCGCCTTCTTCTTCTTCTTCTTCTTCTTGTTCTTCTCCCAGTCTACCTGGTATATCTCACCGACCCTCTCCTCCCCCACCCCGCCTCTCCTCGCGGCAAAAAGAGAAACTCCTCCTCACCCCCTCCTCCTTCACCGGTTAAAACGTCCTCCCCCACCCCCCTCTCCTCGCGGCCAAAAGAGAAAATCCGCCTCACCCCCTCCTCCTTCACCGGTTAAACGTCCTCCCCCTCCCGCTTACACACCCTCACCCCCCTCCATTTCCGATCGATCTTCCGACTCTAGTAGTCGGGTAGTGTGCCCCGTCTGTTCAGCGCGCTTCCGGAGCGCTAAAGCCTTGAAGAGACACGAGCGCAAAGGAAAGTGTTCCAAAAGGCGAAAAAGGAAAACTTTTTCCTCTCCTTCTCCTTCACCTCCACCCCCTCCACCTCCGCCCCCTCCACCTTCTTCCCCTCCTTCTCCTCCGCCTCCTCCACCTCCTTCCCCTCCACCCCCTCCTTCCTCTCCGCCTTTTCCCTCTTCTTCTTCTTCTTCTTCTTCTTCTTCTTCTTCTTCCTCTCCTTTACCTTCTTCCCGCTCTAGCGATAACTCTATCCGAGGGCAAAACCGTGTCCGTACCAACGAAGGTCGCGATGTGTTGGAAGGTATTCTTCGAACCCATCTGAATGACGCTCCCCCGTCCATTAGGGATGCCTACGTCAATCACTGGGGTTCTATTCGATCGTGGGAACGGGCGGGTCCTAACCAAACCATGATGAACGTGAGATGGGACCACCCGCTTTTCAACTCCCCGCCCGATTGGATGGTAGCGCTCTATCCTCTTTTTGACGCACAAAGATGGTAGTTCAAGCTGAACTATTCGCATAGTTTCTTGCTGGAGAATCGAGAGACGGGGGAGATCCGGTTCTTTCACTCCTGTAGGAACAACTCTCGAGCGTTCCTACACCCTGTTCTTATCCAGTCAGAGGCTGACATGCTCGGATTCATCCGAGACTTGGAGGAAAGAGACCACATTCGGTTCGCCACCGATCACAGCCCTGACTCTAAATGGGTCTTCGTCTCCATCGTGGGGACCACTTTCTACGCGGACAAGGTCATCCCCTACCCCATCGGGGGTTTGACTCTTCCGCTCCCATCTTCGCTCACCAAACACCGAGGCGTTGAGACCCTCGTCAACAACCCGAAGACGGGGCGTCGCTATAACGATAACCTGTGTCTTTTTCGGTGTTTGGCTCTGCGTAACAAACATCCCGTCGACGCCTTGGAGGGTCCGACCCTGAATTTGTTCCGACGGTGGAGCAATGGCCCCGCCAACGGGTTCGCGGGGGTCACTCTTCAAGAAATCCCCGCCATCGAACATCGCTATGACGTGTCTATCGACGTCTTCGAAATGGATGATGACGGGAAGTACCTATGCCCCAAACTCAGATCCAGTTTCGCGTCGACCGACCGGTCTAAAATGAGAGTTCTGTTATAAATACAAGAATCATTTCATGTATATCAAAAACCTTCGTGCAGCGTGCGAGGCATTCTCCTGTCCGAGTTGCGGGAAGCTCTGGCCGAAATTGTTCATGTGTCAGCGTCACTGGAAAACTTGCGAAAAGGGGGTCATCTCCGAGGATCGGTATCCCGGCGGGGTTTATCAGGTGCCTTCGAGTCCTTTGGAGATTTTGGCCGATAACCAGATACCGACACCGCCCGAAGGTTACGTGTTTCCCCACAGGGCCACGTACGACTTTGAGGCCATGTTGGTCCCGCCCGAGGATGGGGAGCGAAGGGATACCGATGACACGCGGTACGTGTCTGAACACGTGCCTCTCAGCGTCAGCATGTGCAGCAACGTCGAGGGTTTCACGGAACCGCGATGTTTCGTGTCTAGAGGGGATCCTCAGGAACTCGTTGACGAATGGCTCGACTACCTGACGCAAATATCGGATGCCTCTTACGCCATTCTGCGACATCAGTTCCGAGACAGCTACGCCGCCATTGAGGACATGCGTCCCGAGGAGGACGACCGACCCTGTCGGGGCGGAAAGTACCTCCGGCGCGTTTTAGACAACTACCTCATGAGCTTGCCCGTGGTAGGATTCAATAGCGCCGATTATGACATCAATCTCGTGAAACCCTACCTCTTTCGGTATTTCACCTCGGAGGCGCCGGTTGAGGACCACCGGGAAAATGTCGCAGAAGAGGCTCGGGTAAAAAAAAAACAACCGCGCGGTGAAGATCTGTTTGTGTTGAAAACCAACAACGTTTTCAAATGCATTTCCACCAGAAAACTAAGGTTCCTGGATGTGAAATTCTTTCTTGCGCCGGGGTTTAGCTACGCGGCCTACCTGAAAGCCTTCGGTGTTGAGGAGGGTAAGGGTCACCGACATCCGGAAGTTGGAAGAAACCTCCCTTCCGCCCCAGGAAGCTTTCCGCAGTTCTCTGAAAGACTCGGACATTTCGGACGAAGATTACGCCACTTGTCAGAGGGTCTGGGAGGAAAAAGGTATGCGCACTTTGCGCGACTTCCTGGTGTATTACAACGACAAAGACACCGTGCCGTTCTTACAGGCTCTAGAAAAACAGATAGCGTTCTACCAGACCCTGAAGCTGGACATGCTGAAGGATTCGGTAGGTATTCCCGGGTTGTGTCTAAAGTACCTATTTTCCACTCTTGCTCCTGAGGTATATTTCTCCCTTATCGGAGAAAAACATAAAGACCTCCATGAAAAGTTGAGGGAAAACATCGTAGGCGGGCCGTCGATCGTATTCCACCGCTACTTGGCCAAAAACGAAACGCCCCTTCGCCATGGACCTAAAACGGTGAAAAGCGTGGTGGGCTTCGATAGTAACGCCTTGTATCTGTGGTCCATCACGAGAGACATGCCCACCCAGCACCCCATCAGACGCCGCAAAGACAACAAATTTCGTGCTGAGAAAGTCGATCCATACGGTGTGCAGGCTCGCCAATGGTTGACGTGGGTAGCGGAAACCGAAAACATCCGCATGCATCACAAGTTTAACGGTCCCGAGAAGCGCCTCGGAAAACACGGCCTTCCCGTAGACGGGTGGGATTCCGAGCGTAATACCGCGTTTCAGTTTGTTGGCTGCCTCTTCCACGGGCATAGCTGTGAGGTCACGCGGGGATTGACTCACCGTCCGTGGGACAACAAACCCTTCACGGAGCTTCGCGAGGAGACGGAAGAAAATACTCGGTATCTCCGCAGCCTGGGTGTCACCGTCGTCGAAATGCGCGAGTGTCACTGGAAGCGATTCAAACGCTCGCGTCCCGATGTTCGCGTTTTTTTGAAAGAACGCTGTCAAAGGGTGAAATCGCCCTTCAAACACGACGGTCGGGACGTTAACACCCAGTCGGTCATCGAAGCCGTTAAAAAGGGGACGCTCTTCGGGATTGTGGAATGCAACATACACGTCCCCGATGACAAAAAGGAACGGTTCCGAGAGTTCCAACCCATCTTCAAGAACGCTACGGTAGGTAGAGAAGATTTGAGTGACTTCATGAAACAGTACGCCGAACGTCACAACCTACTGCCTCGTCCCAGACGCGCTCTCATCGCGAGCTACTGGGCTAAGAACATCATGCTTATCACCCCTCTCTTGCGCTGGTACCTGGAGGAAGGGCTGCTTGTGACGAACGTTCGCAAAATAGTGGAGTACCACCCCGATTGCTGTTTCAAAACCTTCGGCGACACCGTGACTGAGGCCAGACGCGCGGCTGATGAGGACCCGAGTACCTGTTTTGATGCCTTTTAGTGACATGGGTGTTAAACCATTGTGGTGCGGCGGCGTGCCTCCGTCCGTCCGTGCCTCCGCTATTCGTCCGTTTTTCTCAAAAAAACTATTCAGTCTATCATCATCAAATTTGGTATACTAGTTTGCCAAGATGCAAGCTATTCACTGATGTATTTAGTTTTACATTAAGGTCAAGGTCGCGCCAGTTACGGGGTTCAAACCCCAAAACACATAATCGCTAATATCTCGCGAAGTTTTGCATGTATTTTAATGCAGTTTTTTTTTCACAACATTTCTTGATGAATGGTCTATAACACAGTTGTCATGAATTGTTCTGTGCGCTCGTGTGCGCATGATCGCGTGCGCTCAAATCACGGGTCCGAACCCCAAGGCTATATATAAAAAAACTATTCAGTTACGTGCTGTTTTGATGCGTTTTTATGTAGTTACGTGCTTTTTTGATGCGTTTTTATGTATGTGTACAGCCGACACATTCCGATTTCGGAGTAGCTCGGCGATGCTGTGAGGGGACTTTGCAGCCGCCCGGCGTTGCACTTGTTTGTTGTTGCTTTTAAAGGCAAAAATGGTCAGGCTCTGGCCTGAGTGCCTGCCCTGGATGCTATGTCATTTTCAGTGCTACTTCTATCTTCAAAATCAGTCAGGATCAGCGCACCAAATATGCCTCGAGATTTGAAGAATGGGACTTGGGTATATTTTGGGGGGGTCTCTCGTTAAACCCACGTTTAGCCCACGTTAAACCCAGTTGCAACGAAAAAGTTGTCATTTGGTCAGAATTTACCTCCCCTTCCTTTCCTTATCAGTCACAAAAATTGCATGTACATATTTTTTTTTAATTGGGTGGCGCGTCTCTGATTTTACTGGTCGTAGCAGGTATGGCTCCCCCTCACCTGCGTGCGCATCTCGACCCTTCCAACGGAAGTGTCGCCATCTTAGTCCTTATTTGTGTGTAAGCAAAGTGAAAATGTTATCTAAATGTGTAAAGAAAAACATCCAGATGTTATAAATACAGTTTAGATAAGTTTCGAATTGGAACAGCCAAATACGCAGCATCGATCTGGCATTTAAAAAAAAAAGTTACTGACTAAGATGGCGGTCTACCATAATATGGCACGCTCCTTGTGGCCGGATATGACGACACGTGGGTACCAGCCATATCGGATGACATGACTGGGTTCTCGTCGTGTTTGTTATGGTGGTGGTTATTTACTTTATTTCCTTTTCTTTATTATCTGTGGGTGAGAATGAACACTGATTTTGCTGGTCGTAGCAGGTATATCAGATGACATGACTGGGTTCTCGTCTTGTTTGTTATGGTGGTGGTTTATTTCGTTGTTGTTTTTTTGGTGTCTTTTTTCTGTTTTACTGGTTTCAGTACATGACAGGTTGTGGTTCTCCTGCTGCTGATGGTGGTGGTGTTTTTTTCTTTCTTTTTGTTTTAAGTCTAGTCTGGTTTCAAATATGTGAAAGTTAATTTGATTTGTGTGTTTTAGATGAATTATTTTTTTTATTCCAAATCCTTTATTAACGTCATGAGATAGGTGTGTGTGTGTGTGTGTGTGTGTGTGTGTGTGTGTGTGTGTGTGTGTGTGTGTGTGTGTGTCACTGTGTGATATTGAGTCTATTGTTGTAGTGCCTGTTACATTCCCCTGAATATATTTTTAATTTTTACCTCCTTTTATTTTACTGTTTTGGGATTTTATTTGTTTTGTGTGTGTGTGTGTGTGTGTTTTCTTTTGCATTGCTCTTGTGAAAAGAAGCAAATGTCAAAACTTGTACATCTAAATTCTAATGACAATAAAAGCTAGATGACTGACTTGGTGTCTGATTGACTGATTGATTGGATTGACTGACTGATATGTTGATTGTGATCTAAGAAATCTGCCACTCTTTCATTGAATGGCTCACCTAGCCTTTTCAGACTTCACAAAAGTGTTAAAACAAGTGATGACATGCTTACAACACACTTATAACTTAGAACAAACGGTGACAGTTTTGATATGATGACGTACATTAGTTAACTTGGCAAAATGAAATGTATAATGAATGCTCGTCACTGGTGTTTGACTTTGATCATCACAGACAGCATGCAGAGGAGGCAACTGCTCTTCTGGAAAGCTGGGCTGAAATTTCTTTAAAGGGGCACCCTGAAGGATGAGTTGTTGTTAGAAACACGTCGATATCACCAGGAAAACACCCTTTACAAAGATTGCATCACTCACTTTGCTCTCGTTTCCTAGAAATCACACCGTCAAATTGGCGATTCCTCCTTGGCGGAGGTGCTGGAAGTCAAATTATTTCACACAAAGAGAAGGCGTGTGCCATCTCTTTTCTAATGGCCGCCTGCGTTTAGACCAAATCATTTGCACAATATTTTCGCAATACAAACCATTTTATTTTTATCATTTTTAATTTTATACTGTTTATTCTAAAGGAGTTTCGCTCATAACAAAGGAAATATAACTAGAAAATTTTATTTCACTACAAAAAAACAACAACCGGAGAGAGAGAGAACTTGAACTTGAAATGTTTAATGAGGATGAACAGAATAAGCATAGCAACATTTCTTTTCATCAGGTCTTCAAACAAATAACATAATAAGCAAGCAACATTGAACAAAAATGAATAGACAAAGAAACAGCAATATTATAACATCATCATTAAACACGACAGCAAAAGAACGACGAAATTGTAACACCAATAATACTAATAATATAATGATAATAATAAAACAGTAATATGCAAAGGAGTCACAATACTACAAATACTATAACAGTCAGATATAACAATTAAATCAAAGGAACAAGAACAACATGTAACATGAATCATAACACTTTCATAAAAACGTACGTCTAACCATATGCACGCACCCACACACACACACACACACACACACACACACACACACACACACACACACACACACAAACACACACTTATGAGAGAGACTTCAGACACTTTATTTTACAAGGATAAGAATTTAGGATGGGCCTAGTCTTCCATTCTGTCCTTGATTCTAAGCATGCAACATATAACTAATACTATAAACCAACATTGAGACACAGAAAAATCGTCAACAGAAACAGCAAACAGTAGCAGAAATGCGAACAGTGACATGGTTGGCAGAGCATCAACATCAGTAATAAGAACAAGAAAAACAGAAAACCAACCGACCAAATAAACAAACAAAAAAAAACAATAACAAACCCCACTACTTCCACCACAAATTACTTCTACTACTACAATTACCACTCCTACCTTCTACTATTACAACTACTACTACTACCACCATCGCCATCACACTACTACTACTACTACTACTACTACTACTACTACTACTACTACTACTACTACTACATACTAATAATAATAATAATAATAATACTATAAACGAATATTGAAACATAGAACAATCATCAGCAGAAACAACATACAGTAGCAAAAATACAACAGTGATATGGTAGGCAGAGCATCAACATCAGTATTAAGAACAAGCAAAACAGAAAACCAAGCGATCATAATAAACAAATATAAACATTATTTTAAGAAAACAACAGTAGAACACAACACTATTTCCACCATAATGTACATCTGCTACTATTATTACTGCTACTGTACTGCTACTACCACCATCGCCACCACACCACCACCACCACCACTACTACTACTACTACTACTACTACTACTACTACTACTACTACTACTACTACTACTACTACTGTCACCATGTCTAATATCATAACACAAGTAGTTTAATGTCAATGAAAATAAAAAAGCAAAATAATCAGAAAAGAACAATTACATATAAGCAGCTTAACATCAATCAAATTTTTAAGAAAAATCAGAAAAAACAAAGTTACACAATCAGTCTAAACCTACAAAGATTGTTCTTGTGTGGTGCATTGAATGATCATACAGTTTTATTGAATGGAGTTGAGGAGATGCCCACGCAGGTTAGATGTGAAATTTGATACTGAATAACTTGCTTTTACAACTGAAGAAAGTGAATTCCAAACGTGTGGCCCTGAGAAAGAAAAACGTGCTTTGAAATGGTCAATTCGGGTGCGTGGCAGAACATAATTATCAGAGAGAGAGAGAGAGAGAGAGAGAGAGAGAGAGAACAGGGGGAGGCAATCACATACTGTTAAAGACCCCCCACGTCACGTGTCACATTCCCTCTTATTCTGGGAAGATTTGTTAAGATTTGTTACCAGCTATAAGAGGGAAAACACGTGAAACCCGTGATTTTGACACATGACGTGGTGGGTCTTTAATGACATACTGTTAAAACAAGAAAGAAGAGAAACAACTATTACAATTGTTTGAATAAATAGTCATGATAACAGCTTTTGAATGATGCCAAGGTACTTTTTGTTTTAATATAGTCCGAAATTTCGTTCCATAGTTTACCACCCGAGTATATCAAATATGTCATATATATAGATATATACAGTTCTCGGACGGGGCAGACCCATGTTCTCGATCAGCATCATCAGTGCATAGTGAACTTAGTTTACTTACATTAAATTTAATTTAAAATAACACATTTTACAGTGCAAACTTCTAATACAAACCTCTACCAAGGAATATTTTACAGACTAAGACTAAGACCCACTGGTTTATAAGTTCTAACTGAAATATTATTTTGTACACTCCAAGACTTTTGATTAGCATCACACCTGATAATGCAGTGAAAACACAAGGCATATTAAGATATGAATGCAGTGCTGTCTTTGTTAGACACTGTGTTTGTTGCCGTTGTTATCAAGCTTGTTGTTAGCATGCTTTGTTCTTTACATCTCAATTTTCATACACATGTTCCCATCCGACTCTCACTTGTGCTGGAGTAACATGCTTTTTATCCGCATTTTCCTTTAAGCTACAAATGATCCATAGCTATTTTTCATGGGGGAGTATAATTGAATTTGTCATATATATATATATATATATATACTTGTAACTTAGAATGTAGATCGATAAAGCTGTAAAGCGAAACGTATATATATTTAACCTTGGAACGGAGGAGAAGGGAAACTCAGTGTTTCCCATAACGCACATTTGTGCATCCCTGTAGCACTAATATCAGAAAGTGACTCTTTAATTTCAGCACTGTGCATCCCAAGGACACGCATGTTTTCACAAATTATGTAGCTTGTGTGTTTTGCATATATTCACCTTCATTGAAGTAGGTTTTTAAGTGTTGAATGGGGACCTTAAAAATGTCAAAAGGTCCCTTAAACTTTTGCACATGGGGTCCCTTGGACCCTCACATTTTATCTTTATGGGAAACACTGGAGACAAAGATGTGGCGTTGAGTGAAGAACTGAAGGTGGACCAGGGAAAACAGTGAAGGACATGTTGCCATACTCAGAAAATCCTACAATTATTTGCTTGTTCTGTTTCTGTTTCAAGGTTACCGTAAAAGATCAATCTTACCAGAGGATGTGCGTTCTTCGTTTTCACCTTAGCTTACTTAAAGACCCACCACGTCCATGAGTGAAAATCACGGTTTTCACATGTTTTTCCCTCTCTCGCTGGTAAGAAATGTTCAATCTTTTAGAGGGAGAGAGTGAAAATACATGTGACATTGTGGGTCTTTAAATATTTGTTGGCCCGCTCTATTTCATGAGTTCATTAATAATCCATCAGTCCTTATTCTGTTCCAGTATCATAATAAAAGATCAGTTCCAGAGAGTTCACTCTTCTTCTTCAATTTAGTGTCTGTTCTGTTTCAGGACCACAGTGATGCATTCGATGAAGGGTTTCCATGTTCAGCTTCTCGCTCCCGGCCGACAGAATGGTTTTGGGAGGCTGGCGAAGTATTGGAAAACTCCACCCTCGAAACCTCAAACCCCAGCCTTAAAGCTGTTCTTGAATTGTTCCCACGACAAACATGCATGGATATGCAAACCTTTTCAGCCCTTTTCAAAGATGCTGCTGAAAAGAGTGTGAAGTTTGATTGTGCTGATTGCTTTATGGACTTGTGTAACAAGCATTGTCAATACCACTCCTATAAGTGCTTTGGCGGAAGCTGGAAACAGCTAGGACATGCATACAGATATGCTGTGTCAGAAAAGCCTCGTTTCATACCCATAATTTGCCAAGAGAAAATTGAAAAACAGAAAAGCACAGTTCGCTTTAAGTGGGCTGAACTTGATCTTCTTGTGGGTGTCGTTGTGAAGGCGAAAAACTGGTCTGTCTTGTCTGACATTATTGATGTAATAAAACAGCGTGGTGATTTATATCCCCATCTCATGGGGCCGTTCAAGGAGTGCATCCCCCTCCCTCCCTCCCCCCTCCCCTCTCCCACCCCACCCCTTCAGTCTTTTCGGTCAATTGTCATATTGTGAAAAGTAATGCAATACATTATTTTGATCTTGACAGTTTAAATTGGACAGCATCCCTCCCTCCCTTCCCCCCTCTCCCTCCCCCCTCCCACTCCCCTCCCCCTTCAAGAGAAAACCCCCCCCCCCCCTTACAGCCCCCCTGCCTACCAACACAAGACCAGCCTTCAACCAGCCCCACCTGCTCTACCAACACAAGAGCAGCCCTTCACCAGCCACGGGCCAGCCAACTAAAAGAGCAAGCCCTTCACCAGCCCCCCCTGCCCTACCAACACAAGAGTAGCCCTTCACCAGCCCCCCTGCCTACCACCACAAGAGTAACCCTCACCAGCCCCCTTAGCCTCACCAACAAAGAGCAACCCTTCTCCACACCCCTGCCCTACCCCACAAGAGAGCCCTTCACCAGTCCCACTTCCTACTAAAAACAAAAAAGAGCCCTTCACACCCCTTGCCTACCACACAGAGTAACCCTCACCAGCCCCCTGCCCCCAACAAAAGAGCAACCTACCACCCCACCTTACTCATACTAAGCCACAAGAGCAGCCCTTCACCAGCCCCCTGCCCTACCAACAAAAGAGGCAAGCCCTTCACCAGCCCTACAACACCCCTAAAACCCCCAAAGCAGCCCTTCACAGCCCCACCAGCCCTACCAAACATAAGCGCAGCACTCCACCAGCCCCCCTCCCTCCTGCACTACCATCACAGAGCAGCCCTTCACCAACCCCGGCCCCTGCCAATGCAAGAGCAGCTTGTCTATGCACTCACATATAGGCCACGAAACGCTGTATGCAGATCTATGCAAGTGTGCACATACATCCAACTTTAAAGTTACACACACACACTGACGCAGCAGACGATAGAAGCACAACGAAGAAGAAGAAAGTAGATACTAAAGGCTTTTACGTTGTATTATTAGATATAGTATTAGAGTACCCAGTGGGGGTGGGTGGGGGTGGGGGGGGGGGGTGGGGGGGGGGGTGGGATTGAAGGGAGAGAGGTTGGGAACAAGAGTACGCCAATCATAGATGGTAGAAGTTGGAAAACAGGGTCAGTTGTGTTTAAGGGGTGGGGAGGGGGAGGTTTTGGTGAAGAGACAATCTCGTGCTAAA
>JAGGCT020004076.1:906796-909296 GCA_017654935.2 Phymorhynchus buccinoides | reverse complement strand
TTTTTTTTTTTTTTTTTTTTTTTTTTTTTTTTTTTTTTTTTTTTTTTTTTTTTTTTTTTTTTTTTTTTTTTTTTTTTTTTTTTTTTTTTTTTTTTTTTTTTTTTTTTTTTTTTTTTTTTTTTTTTTTTTTTTTTTTTTTTTTTTTTTTTTTTTTTTTTTTTTTTTTTTTTTTTTTTTTTTTTTTTTTTTTTTTTTTTTTTTTTTTTTTTTTTTTTTTTTTTTTTTTTTTTTTTTTTTTTTTTTTTTTTTTTTTTTTTTTTTTTTTTTTTTTTTTTTTTTTTTTTTTTTTTTTTTTTTTTTTTTTTTTTGTTTTTTTTTATTTTTTTTTTTTTTTTTTTTTTTTTTTTTTTTTTTTTTTTTTTTTTTTTTTTTTTTTTTTTTTTTTTTTTTTTTTTTTTTTTTTTTTTTTTTTTTTTTTTTTTTTTTTTTTTTTTTTTTTTTTTTTTTTTTTTTTTTTTTTTTTTTTTTTTTTTTTTTTTTTTTTTTTTTTTTTTTTTTTTTTTTTTTTTTTTTTTTTTTTTTTTTTTTTTTTTTTTTTTTTTTTTTTTTTTTTTTTTTTTTTTTTTTTTTTTTTTTTTTTTTTTTTTTTTTTTTTTTTTTTTTTTTTTTTTTTTTTTTTTTTTTTTTTTTTTTTTTTTTTTTTTTTTTTTTTTTTTTTTTTTTTTTTTTTTTTTTTTTTTTTTTTTTTTTTTTTTTTTTTTTTTTTTTTTTTTTTTTTTTTTTTTTTTTTTTTTTTTTTTTTTTTTTTTTTTTTTTTTTTTTTTTTTTTTTTTTTTTTTTTTTTTTTTTTTTTTTTTTTTTTTTTTTTTTTTTTTTTTTTTTTTTTTTTTTTTTTTTTTTTTTTTTTTTTTTTTTTTTTTTTTTTTTTTTTTTTTTTTTTTTTTTTTTTTTTTTTTTTTTTTTTTTTTTTTTTTTTTTTTTTTTTTTTTTTTTTTTTTTTTTTTTTTTTTTTTTTTTTTTTTTTTTTTTTTTTTTTTTTTTTTTTTTTTTTTTTTTTTTTTTTTTTTTTTTTTTTTTTTTTTTTTTTTTTTTTTTTTTTTTTTTTTTTTTTTTTTTTTTTTTTTTTTTTTTTTTTTTTTTTTTTTTTTTTTTTTTTTTTTTTTTTTTTTTTTTTTTTTTTTTTTTTTTTTTTTTTTTTTTTTTTTTTTTTTTTTTTTTTTTTTTTTTTTTTTTTTTTTTTTTTTTTTTTTTTTTTTTTTTTTTTTTTTTTTTTTTTTTTTTTTTTTTTTTTTTTTTTTTTTTTTTTTTTTTTTTTTTTTTTTTTTTTTTTTTTTTTTTTTTTTTTTTTTTTTTTTTTTTTTTTTTTTTTTTTTTTTTTTTTTTTTTTTTTTTTTTTTTTTTTTTTTTTTTTTTTTTTTTTTTTTTTTTTTTTTTTTTTTTTTTTTTTTTTTTTTTTTTTTTTTTTTTTTTTTTTTTTTTTTTTTTTTTTTTTTTTTTTTTTTTTTTTTTTTTTTTTTTTTTTTTTTTTTTTTTTTTTTTTTTTTTTTTTTTTTTTTTTTTTTTTTTTTTTTTTTTTTTTTTTTTTTTTTTTTTTTTTTTTTTTTTTTTTTTTTTTTTTTTTTTTTTTTTTTTTTTTTTTCTTTTTTTTTTTTTTTTTTTTTTTTTTTTTTTTTTTTTTTTTTTTTTTTTTTTTTTTTTTTTTTTTTTTTTTTTTTTTTTTTTTTTTTTTTTTTTTTTTTTTTTTTTTTTTTTTTTTTTTTTTTTTTTTTTTTTTTTTTTTTTTTTTTTTTTTTTTTTGTTTTTTTTTTTTTTTTTTTTTTTTTTTTTTTTTTTTTTTTTTTTTTTTTTTTTTTTTTTTTTTTTTTTTTTTTTTTTTTTTTTTTTTTTTTTTTTTTTTTTTTTTTTTTTTTTTTTTTTTTTTTTTTTTTTTTTTTTTTTTTTTTTTTTTTTTTTTTTTTTTTTTTTTTTTTTTTTTTTTTTTTTTTTTTTTTTTTTTTTTTTTTTTTTTTTTTTTTTTTTTTTTTTTTTTTTTTTTTTTTTTTTTTTTTTTTTTTTTTTTTTTTTTTTTTTTTTTTTTTTTTTTTTTTTTTTTTTTTTTTTTTTTTTTTTTTTTTTTTTTTTTTTTTTTTTTTTTTTTTTTTTTTTTTTTTTTTTTTTTTTTTTTTTTTTTTTTTTTTTTTTTTTTTTTTTTTTTTTTTTTTTTTTTTTTTTTTTTTTTTTTTTTTTTTTTTTTTTTTTTTTTTTTTTTTTTTTTTTTTTTTTTTTTTTTTTTTTTTTTTTTTTTGTTTTTTTTTTTTTTTTTTTTTTTTTTTTTTTTTTTTTTTTTTTTTTTTTTTTTTTTTTTTTTTTTTTTTTTTTTTTTTTTTTTTTTTTTTTTTTTTTTTTTTTTTTTTTTTTTTTTTTTTTTTTTTTTTTTTTTTTTTTTTGTTTTTTTTTTTTTTTTTTTTTTTTTTTTTTTTTTTTTTTTTTTTTTTTTTTTTTTTTTTTTTTTTTTTTTTTTTTTTTTTTTTTTTTTTTTTTTTTTTTTTTTTTTTTTTTTTTTTTTTTTTTTTTTTTTTTT
>JAGGCT020004076.1:876796-904296 GCA_017654935.2 Phymorhynchus buccinoides | reverse complement strand
AGTGTTCCCATCGCCGTGGTATAGTGGTACCACCCTCTCCGATAGCGTATGGGCAATCCTCCAGTTTTTTTCCACCCCCCCAACCCCTCATCAAAAGAAGTATGGGGAAGTTTAAAAAAAAAAAACGGTTTCCCCCCCCCACCCAAAAAAAAGGGATGGTTTTGGGGTTCGGCCTCCCCCCCCCAAACACCCTACCCCCCCCCTCCCCCCTCCCACCCTTTGTTTACCCATTATAAAAAATTTCCCCCCCCCTGTTCCTACTCAGTCTGGAAAAATGCCTTTTTTTTTGGCAGTCCCTCTTAGTTTTTTTTTTTGGGGGGGGGGGTTTTGTCTGTCAAATCGTCCCCCGTTTTATCTCGTTAAATGGATAAAGTCTCCGTTTTGGGCCCCCCCGCCCCCCCCCCCCAGCCTTTTTACCCTTTCCACTCCCCCCCGAATGCTAACAAGAGTAAAAACATACGTGGCCTTTTAAAAAAGGTTTTTTGTTAAAATCTTTTTTTTTTCTATTTGTGAGGTTGTGTTTATGACTTTGGTGGTATGAAAACAGCCTTACTGGGAAATGAAACGTGTTTTTTTTTGTTTTAGTTTTTTTTGTTTTTTTTTAAAAAAAGCCCCCTTTAGGGATCGGATGATTTTTAAAGGGGTGATGTTTGTGGCGTGGCCTTTCATAAACCCCTTCAAAAAACCCCCCCCCCCCCCCTTTTAAAAAGAACCTGCCCCCCCCCCCTAAAAACAAACATTTACAAAAACTGCCCCCTAAAAGCCCCCCCCCCCCCCCCCCCCCCTAAAAGCCCCCCCACCCCCTAAAAAACCCCCAAAAAAACCCCTTAGGTTGAAATAAAAAAAAAAACCCCCCCCGCCCCCCGTCCCCCCCGCGCCCCCCAAAAAAAAACGCTCTCCACGAGATAGATTTTAATAGAGAAACGGGAAGAAAAAAAAAAAAAAAAACGCCTCGTCCACTAAATCGAAATACCATAACCCCATCAACCCCCCCTGGGGTTCAAAGGGGGGACCCTAACAAATCTGCAATCGCGGCGGGGTGGGGTGGACCTAAAAAGCTGGCCCAAAAAAGTTTTAAAAGAAAAAGAAGCCACTGTAGTTGGGGGGGGGGGGGGGTTAGGGTCCCCCCTTTTTTTTGGGTTTTTTTAAAGGGGGGTTGTGAAGACTTTTAGTTTTTTTATTGGGTTACTTTAAGGGCATAAGGGGTGGGTATTTTTTAAACATAAGGGAAAATAGGGGGGTTTTTTAGTAGAAAAAAACAAAAAAAAAAAAAAAAACTTTTAAAAAAAAAAAAAATCCCCGTTTTTTGTCATCATTTATCGCAGTTCCCCTATTTTATCCCCATTGTCCCGCGCGCCATAAAAAAAAACAGCAAAACCAACAGTTTTCCCCCCTCCCTATTCCATACAAGCTTTTTTAAACACCATATACCCACCAAACAACTAACAGTTGGGTTAACCCTCCCTAAAAAGACCTTCACATTTAAAGGAAAAAACGGAAATAAAAAAATTAGACCTACCTTTCTTTTAAACATGGGATTTGAAACATTGCGCTCCACAAAAGGGGGTGGGGGAGGCCCTATAAAAAAAATAAATATAACCAATTCCTTATTATAAGGACCCTCATTACCTTTATAAAAATTTTAAGGGGTCCCCCGAATTGTGGGGTGGGTGGGGGTTTTGGGGGGGGAGCGGCCGCCCATCCACTGGGGGTCATTTCTCAATCATCACATGAGGTCCCGTCACGTCGTAAAAAACGCCTGATTATCCAATACAGAATAATCTTCCCCGGCCATCCTGGGTACACTCGCAACAACAACAATAAATAGTGCGCGCAACCCGCCCGCCATCACCCTATATATATAAAAAAAAAAAAATAGATTTGGAAAAAAACACAAATAATGGCCTTCCTAATATAGTCATTAAAAACCCCCTCCCGGCGTGTTAGATCCTCCCTCCCCCAGTAGTGAGGTTGTTTGTACTCCTGGAAAATAGAATATAGGGACTTAAAACGGATCATCCAATCATTATGAAAAAAATCATCATCCTCTGCCCCGGCCCCCAATTGTGGTAAAACAAGAAAACAAAGAATAAGGCTCACCTTCCCAACAGTTTTTTTGGTTTACAGAAACAGAATAAAATATGCGCCTCTCCCCCCCATTCTTTTTCCCTGGTGTGTTTTTCACCGCCCCCCCCCCCGGCCCCCCTAAAAGAAAGTCGCCCCACCATAACAGAACTTTGTGTGGTGTTATGTGGCTCCTCCCCGCCCCGCCTCCCCGGGCCCCCCTCTTGTCCCGTCTTTCGCGCTCCCTGATAACAGATGGCTCACACGGGGTGTGTTAAAAACCAATACAAAAGCAAAAAAGATGAAAGATTGACATTGTTTTCTCCCACTAAGACCGTGCGGCAAAACACACCCCCAAAACTCCCCCCCTTCCCGCCTCTGACCCCTCTGGAATTTTACTCGGAAGATAAAAACCCCCACTTTATGGTGCTTTGTGGGAGGCAAGAAAATCTAATTAAGGGGAAGGGCACTGCATATACAGACACCGCCAACCCTTGTTGTTTTTGGCAGTTTCGTCGCCGCGGCTTTGCTGGTCAAATTTCGCTCGCACTTGTAAATACCAGGTTGCAGCTGTATGGCTTACACAAATGTTTGCCACACTTGTGCCTCTGACGCGGGATTTTTTTATTTTCCTTGTTTTTAACACCTGATCGGTGTGGGTGCAAGCTTAAACAAGAAATTAAATGACACTAATCTCCACTAATGAATACTTGGCGCTCTTCGTTCCCACTCCACCGCTCTTTTTCCCATTTCAGCTGTAAACATTGATCAAATGAAATTATCCCACTATATTTAAGCCATCTCAGCCACTGTTTTTTTGATATTTTGAGAATTTTTTTTTCTTGTTCCCAATTTTATTTTTTGTTTGTTAAATTTTTTTAAAGCAGAAAACCTGCCAGTCCCTATGGTTTTGTGTCTTCAACGCGATTAACTTTATCTTTTGTTTATAAACCTTAGACTCTATTCTATTATGAACTTAATAGCCACTGTTAAATATGTTTTAGATTTTTTGTCTTGCATTATTCCCAAGCGCATTGGCTTACTAATTTCTTTCCTACTGCCCCCCCCTAGTTCATTTTCTTATAACCTTTTTTGCTACGAAGTGGGGCCTGTTGTTCCCTTTTGTTCCCAACCGTCGCTTTAACACCCCCCTGACTTATACAGAGACAAATTTAATCGTCAGTACAAATGGGTATTGAGTTGGTGTTTCTCATCCTATGTCCCATGATTACCTTCATGCGCCTTCCAAATTCCGTGGCAAGTTTTATCTTAATTATATTAAGTGCTTATCTTCCACACGTGAGTTAGCGCATTTGTTCACTAGTGGTGTTCCGCCAGCACTGACAATTTTCGGGGACAATCCTCTTCATTGGGTTTGAACATTTTTTATACCATAGGGAAAACAGTCGCTCAGGAAACGTAGAAACCGGTCAAGCGTGAAAGAGTGGAAGTTTCCGACCTTTTTCCATCCGCCGCCCAATGAGCCTTTGTTTTATCATTTTTTTATCAAATTTAATCTGATTGTGTGGTAGTGTTTGTGTTTGCAAAAAAACGCTTTCATTCTGATTTTTTTATAACTTTTTATTAATTTTTATTTTAAGAAACCAAGATTATCGTATTATATAAAAACGAACTGACTACAAAGGCACCACCTGATTTCAAGGGCACCCTTTAAATTGTACACGAAAATTCAGTGATTTTGTTTTTTACATTTCTTACTTAGTTTCTATAATAATAATGCTATTATTACGGGCAAAACTAGTATTACGGAGATATTATTATCCTTCCATATTCCCAGGCCATATGGCTATTTTAGGTAAGGTACACTTATGTGTACCGGTTTTGAGAGTTAATCAACTGGGTCTCCATCCCCGCTGCGTACAAGCCGACACTTTCCGATTTACGGGGGAGCCTCAAGAAGAGAAAAAAATATTTGGAAAATTATTTTGTGGAAAAGACTCAGGAGAATTGGGGCAAATATGTCAGTAAAAAATAGTCAATGATAGAAAAACAAAGGGAAAACGGCAAAGTCATTAAGAGAGTTTCGGCAGATTAGAGGAAGCTAATCAACCGCCTTACAAAACTCCAACACAAACCTTTGGGGGAAACTATTTTATCACGAAATGACATACCTCGAAAACACCCTTTTTTATGTTTTTTTTGGGGAGAAAATAGCATTATAATCCTTTCACCTCAAGGGCTGTCAGTCTGGGAGTAAAAAACAGTAAGTATTGCGCTTATATTAGGCCGTAAAATACAAGTAGTCGCAATGTTTTAAAATATTTTATCATAAAATAGGACATCTGCCACGGGTAGTTGTACTGTTAGACTAGACTATAATAATACCCGCATGTTTTTCCCGTGTATACTAGCGGTGATTTTATTTTTTTTTTCATTTTATTTTCCTAAGTCTTAATTGAAAAGTTCAAGGTTGCGCTAAAAGCCGAAAAGCTCCTCCCCCCTTCGGCCACCCTTGTGTCAATGGCCTGTTATCATTGCTTTAAATCCCAAATGAAGTTCCCTTTTTTTTTTTTTTTTTCTTCATTTCCTTGTTTTCCTTTTTTTGGGGGTGTTTCTATTAAGTTTCCGTTCTTTTTTCAATATTGATATTTTGTCTAAAGAAATTAATGGCAAATTTGAATTGGACATGTATTAACATTATGGTTTTTTGTTTAAATAAAGAATATATTTCTTGAGGCTGAGATGTTGTAGCAAAATTGACAAGACACCCCCGTTATGTTTATGAATCTGAATCTCAAATTCTGCTTCTTTCATTTTTTATGAAATAGATCCAAGAATGCATAGGTGCAACTTTTTTTCCCTTCTCGTAAGGATTGGAAGAACCCTTTGTTTTGTTTTGGTTTACTGGTGTTGCACTGGCTCCGGGCATTGCCTCCAGTATCGTTCCCACCACCATCTTTGTATCTACAAATGTCCATATGTGTCTGTTCCAGACCGAGAGGACGTAAACACCTTTTTTCATTCATTCCAAAATGATGTCTTAAGGGAGGGTCTTATAAGAGAGGTAGTTTTAATACTTACAAAGAAGGTCAATGTCTCAGAGAAGTAGGTCTTCATGTGGGAGGGAGTCTTATAACGGGAGGTTCAACTGTAGTAAGTCCTTTCTTTCATATTTGATATGTTTGTCGTCAAGAATTCTGCAATTTGAATGCAGGTTACAGTATGGTGTTTGTTGCTTGTGAATTTCTTGAGCTTAGATGTAGGCAGAACGAAAAAAAAAAACCCAAAAAAAGAAAACACCTCCGTTAAATGTTTATGAATCTTAATCTACAAATTCTGTTTCTCGTTTCTTCATTGTTTATGGAAAATAGATCCAATGCATAGGTGCAACTTTTTTTCCCTTCTCGTAAGGATTGGAAGAACCCTTTGTTTTGTTTTGTTTTTGTTTTGTTTTAATTTTACCTGTCAAGGGAGTTCCTTTTTTTGTTAGTGTCCAAAAAATTTTACCGCCCCCCCCCCCCCAATTTTTGTGTGGTATAAATTGTGGTTTTAAATGAAAAAAATAAAAATAAATATATACATATACCGTATTTTCTGACTGTAAGGCGATACTTTCCCCCCAGACTGAGACCCCTGCGCCTTATAATGTGACTGATGAAATAGTAAGAAAATATAGTCACAAAATCTGAAATTTGGCTAAATTTTTTGGGGTGCGCCTTACACAAAGGTGCGCCTTATAGTTATAGTCAGAAAAATAACGGTACTTTTTCTTGGAATGGTAGGAAAGCTACCGTAAAATGCGGACTATAAAGCCGCTACTTTTTTCCTCAACTTTGGCCCATGCGGCTTATAGACTGATGCGGCTTATCTGTGGATTTTTTCCCTTTCTACATTTATCAGTATGATTACATCTGTTTCTGGCCACATTCTTCAGCCTGTTTTGAGCTTCTTTAGACTCAAAACTGGTTTTGGTAATCAATAGATTCAAATCTCATGTTTAATGTATCTGAAAGTATCTGAAAACATTAAATACCCATGCTCTGATAGGAACATTTCTATATTTGTGCTGCTTTGTACTCATTGTGTACAGTGAATTTTCTCTGCGGCCTATAAACTGGTGCGGCTTCAATACCTAATATTTTGTCAATTTAAGGGATGCGGCTTATATACAGGTGCGTCTTATAGTCCAGTTTTTACGGTATCTAAAATATGTTCATAACTGATTTTATTCAGTTACTGATTCAGCTTCAGAGGGTCATTGACCCCCTGAAGCCCTCAGCAGGGCTGTGAACCTGTACCCCGCCAGGAACCCAGCCTTTCAGGGTTCTTTTTTCTGTAAAGGTAAAGATTAGAGGTGGGGGAATAAAACCGGTTTGAACCGAAAAACCAGTGCTAACATTTCGCGGTTCGAAAAACCGGTTCGAGTTGCTGTGAACCGTTTTTTTTTAACTGCAAACTGAAAGTAAATTTTTCTTAGAATAACACACTTTTCGAAGAACAACACTGATTCTCAGCGCAGATTGGGTGTTTGTAAACCAAGAGTAGCTGTTTCTAGTTTGTGTGTGGTGTATGGCTTTGACTTTTGACTTAGTGTTGAGTTGAGTGCATGTGTGTCATAAGTTTCATTATTGTGTATGTGTGCGCGTGCGTGTGTGAATATTCTGACAAATAAATATGTGTTTGTATAGGTGAAACTAGTGATGCGAGTACTGGTTAAAAAAACGGTTTGAAGAGGGAAAACCGGTTTAAAAACCGGTTCAAATTTTTTAACCGGTTCTCAACTCTAGTAAAGATGTGCCCCCCCCCCCCCCTCTTACATTTCTCAGCTCTCCACACATTTTCACACCTGCCTTTCTTACCAAACATTAAGCTGTAGCTTATCAACTTTTTGAGCTAATTATCTTTGTTGAATAATTAATTGCAGTTATGATAAAGGCCATTATCTAATAAGGCCCCAACCTCCCCCCTATGTAGTGCAGTACACACAACAGCCGCGGAGCATTTGTCACAGTCCTGGTTCATTGCGTTTTTTCTGTCTTGCCTTTATCTTCTACTATTATTGAATGCATGTTTTTAATGATTTAAATGGATGAAAATTAGTGTTAAATTATTATAGCAAACGATAGAGGATGAAGAAGACTGAAGAAATGGAAAGAACGAGAAATGGAGGAGAGGGCGGCGCTTCTTTACCTTTACCTTTTTAATATATATATATTTTGGAGTTGCACCCATGAGACTGGCAGAATGTAGATTCTCAATGATATTTTCAAAGCAAAAGTTTGAGGGGGGGGGGGGGGGGGTGAAGGGAGGGGAGGAAACGTTAAGTACAATATCACCGATCGTTGTGTTCAAGTTTCTTTTTCGGTACATTTTTTATGTTTGTTGATTGTAAGAAAGTGTGCAGGCATGGGAATTGTCAGTCTTTTGGCTGATTTCAGCTTTTTTGATGGTCCTCTTCAGTCTTTTTTTGCAAAGTTTCAGCTTTTTTGATGGTCCAAGAGGACATTTATGAGATAAAAAAAAAAGAAGCCCAATGAGTAAAACTTAAGTTATTGGTTATAAATGAATGCAAAATGAACTAAATATATCAGTTTTATCTCTAATACTGTTTTTAAGGCTTAGATAACAGAAGAAGCTTCATTTTCTGGGGGCTGTATCCCAACACACATGGTTTTAAGTTGTTTTTTATTCCTTGTTCCTATGCCTGCTTCCAGACCCCAATTTTCAGTCTTTTTTGTCTTCTCTAATTCCCGTGACTGGGGTCTGTGTTCAGGGCGAAGACGGTGAAGACAGAGAAGAAGAGAACAGCGAAGGAAACCACCACGCCTGCGAAAAAGGTGAGGGAGATTTTGGCAATAGACGATTTTCGGAAAAAAAAGAATATATATATATTTTGTTTTTTACTACAGAATCAGATTGTTACCCACAGGGCGTTTGTCCTACTAATTAATGAAAGGTCACTCGCACAAACCGCAAAATTATGTCCCTTTGTTATTCGTGAACATTTCTTATTGTTGTGTTTGTCCTACTAATTAATGAAAGGTCACTCGCACAAACCGCAAAATTATGTCCCTTTGTTATTCGTGAACATTTCCTATTTTTGTGTTTGTCCTACCAATTAATGAAAGGTCACTCGCACAAACCGCAAAATTATGTCCCTTTGTTATTTGTGAACATTTCCTATTGTTGTGTTTGTCCTACCAATTAATGAAAGGTCACTCGTGCAAACCGCGAAATTATGTCCCTTTGCTATTTGCGAACATTTTCTATTTTTTGTGTTTGTCCTACCAATTAATGAAAGGTCACTCGCGCAAAGCGCGAAATTATGTCCCTTGGCTATTTCCGAACATTCCCTGTGTGTTTGTCCTACCAATTAATGAAAGTCTCTCACGCAAACCGCAAAATTATGTCCCTTGGCTATTTCCGAACATTCCCTATTCTCAAGTTGAAGACAATGCAACTCTTACAAGTCCAATGTTTCTGTCATCATATACATTTTGTAATGTTTTATTCCGGGGATGTCTGCGACAACTGTCTCTGCCTTCAATATTTCTTTTGAGATTATAAATAGTAATTGTGGCGGTACCATAGCCGATTAGGTTTAACCGAGGCGTGGTTACTGCTACACCTATCTGTATTGTTAAAAAATCGGGACTTTACTGGTGTTGCAACTGCCTCCGGGCATTGCCTCCAGTATTGTTCCCACCGTCATTGTATCTACAAATGTCCCATATGTGTCTGTTCCAGACCGAGAGGACGTAAAACACATTTTTTTTCCTTTTGAGATTATACTACAGCAGTTTATACATCTGTATCGTTAAAAAATTTGGGACTTTCCTGGAGTTGCACTGCCTCCAGGCATTGCCTCCAGGATTGTTCCCACCATCTTTATATCTACTAATGTCCCATATGTGTCTGTTTTCAGACCGGAGGACGTTAAACAGATTTTTAATTCAATTCTTTTGAGATAAGGGTAAGCAGCTCTTGCTGGCACCCCATGATATCTAACACATCAACTTTTGGTTAAAGGTGGACCCTGATGGATGAGTTGTTTTTTTGCAAGAAACACGTCGAGATCACCAGAAAGACAGCCTTTTCAAGGATGGGGAACACTCGCTTTGCTCTGGTTTCCTAGAAATCAAGCCGTCAAAAAAACGGCGATTCCTCCTTGGCAGAGATGCCGGAGAGAGAAGCCATTTTGGATGGGGTGGGTGGAGGTCACTCATTGTGGTTGAAGCTTTTTCTTTTTTGTTGTGCAGGGGGAAAAATTGGAACTATTTTCTTTGTTGTGAGTGAAATTCCTTTAGCTAAACTGTATAACATTTTTTAATAAAAAGGTTTGTATTGTGAAAATTTTGTGCAAAAGATTTGGTCTGAACTCAGGCGGCCATTAGAAAAAGAATTTGACTTCCAGCACCTCCGCCAAGGAGGAATCGCCGATTTGACTGTTTGATTTATGGGAAACCAGAGCAAAGTGAGTGTTACGATCTCTGTAAAGGGTGTTTTTCCTGGTGATCTCGACGTGTTTCTGGCAAAAACTCATCCGTACAGGTGCCCCTTTAAAGTGAAGGAGTAGAGTTAAGAATATGTTTGAGTCACTTGTAGTAAGGTATTCAAGACACAAGCACAGGATTTTGATGTCCTGTGATTGAGCACCATGACAGGGGGCTGTGCTGTAGGACCTGTATTGAGTCACTTGTAGTAAGGTATTCAAGACACAAGCACAGGATTTTGATGTCCTGTGATTGAGCACCATGACAGGGGGCTGTGCTGTAGGACCTGTATTGAGTCACTTGTAGTAAGGTATTCAAGACACAAGCACAGGATTTTGATGTCCTGTGATCGAGCACCATGACAGGGGGCTGTGCTGTAGGACCTGTATTCAGTCACTTGTAGTAAGGTATTCAAGACACAAGCACAGGATTTTGATGTCCTGTGATCGAGCACCATGACAGGGGGCTGTGCTGTAGGACCTGTATTGAGTCACTTGTAGTAAGGTATTCAAGACACAAGCACAGGATTTTGATGTCCTGTGATCGAGCACCATGACAGGGGGCTGTGCTGTAGGACCTGTATTCAGTCAGAGTCTCTGCCTAAAATATCAAAAAGGTTCATGCATGTTTTCCATATGCAATTTATATGGAATAGACAACTGAAGCGACTTATTCCTTTGATGGAGTAATGAACATGTTCATGTGTATCATTTCAGTGTAAGGGAGGTGATTTATTAACTGTTCATAAAAGTGGTTTTTTAAAGGTCTCGCCTCCAACAGACAATATCCTCTGCAAAAGCAAAATTAAATGTTAATATTGTAAGGGTAATAGGGCATTTGCCACGTGAGGACGACCTTGAAATTCACTGAGTTGAGTTTAGAGAGTTGAATTAGAAAGGTCAGCGTAACTCGGGCAGAACGAGTGCGGGCAAATTAGTAGTCTAGTATAGAGAACGAACACTCGTGGCAAATGCCCTATTGACTTTAACTTTGAGTTGAAAAAGCAGGTAGAAGAGAAGGGAAATAGCTTGGTGTTGAGGGAAGATCTTTGGGTGAGCAAGAGCAGTGAATAAAATGTTTCCATTTCTCTGCAGCACCCTTGTTAACTTAGCATGATATTATTTACCTGGTGTGTTTTTATTAGTTTTAGGATAAAAGGTCAATCACAGTACAGGATGTGCGTTCTTCATATTCACCTTTGTTATGAAAATTGCTTGCCTGTTCTGTTTCAGGAGTTTATTAATCCACCAGTCCCTGTTCTGTTTCAGGATTATGGTAATCCATCAGTCCCTGTTGTGTTTCAGGATCATGGTAATCCAGTCCCTGTTCTGTTTCAGGATCATGGTAATCCATCAGTCCCTGTTCTGTTTCAGGATCATGGTAATCCATCAGTCCCTGTTCTGTTTCAGGATCATGGTAATCCAGTCCCTGTTCTGTTTCAGGATCATGGTAATCCAGTCCCTGTTCTGTTTCAGGATCATGGTAATCCAGTCCCTGTTCTGTTTCAGGATCATGGTAATCCAGTCCCTGTTCTGTTTCAGGATCATGGTAATCCAGTCCCTGTTCTGTTTCAGGATCATGGTAATCCAGTCCCTGTTCTGTTTCAGGATCATGGTAATCCAGTCCCTGTTCTGTTTCAGGATCATGGTAATCCAGTCCCTGTTCTGTTTCAGGATTATGGTAATCCAGTCCCTGTTCTGTTTCAGGATTATGGTAATGGCTCAGTTCTACACAATGTATTTTCTCCATCTCCACCATACACATTGTTGTTTTTTGTATTCAATAATTTGTATTCCTTCTTTTCATTCATTCCACAATTCCTGCTTTCACTCCCTCTTTCATACCATCAGTACCATACACATTGTTGCTGTGCGCCTGTTGTAAGATCATGGTAACAGGTCAGTTCAAGAGAATGCATGTTCTTTCTCTTCACCATGCATATTCTTATTGTTTTCCTGTTCTGTTTCAGGACCTTCCATGTGATCCACCAGATCCACATTCAGCCTCTTGCTCCCAGCCAGCACAATGGGAGGGGAAGGCTGCCCAGTCATTGGGAAATCCCAGCCTGGTACTAGTGGTAGCATTTATAAACTGGTTCCCAAAGAAAAAGGAAAAGTACACGGTCACCTATCGTGCTCGATTGGACACCTGCTTGGCGATGTTCAGAGAGACCATTCAGAAGAGCCTGAAATTTAACTATCCAGACTGTTTTTTGGCCTTGTGTAAGAAACGCATGGAGCATCACAGATGTTTTGCAGCCTGGGGTGATATAAAATATGCCTACACCTGTGCGGCAACAGAGAGGCCAGACTTCATAGACAAAATTTGTGAAAACAAGAAAGGGCAAATCATTTCTGACTTTGATTGGGTTGAAGTCCATATTCTCAATCATGTTTTGCTCAAGGTGAAAAAATGGACTGTGCTGTTCAATCTTTACCGTGTGATAATAGAAAAGCAGGAACGTTTTTCCCAGGATGCAATGCGGCTAGCTGTAGCGTGTGTGGTCCAGTTTATCGTGGATGATTCCTGCAGGTCGGATATTGCTCCATTGGCTGCTCTGTGGGTCAAGACCTGCAAGGGAAGAAACGGGGAGCTAGCTCGATATGTATTGCATGTGATAAAATGTTGTCCAGCGAGTGTGGTGTCCAGGGCAAAGCAGTGGTGTGTGGACAACAGTCATGCCAACCTGGCATTTGTCCTGGCTGTGGTCTTCAAAGATTGGGACCTGGTTGAAACAATCGCCTCAATGCCTTCTCTGGATCTTGACCCTGAAAACGTGAAGTCCCTCCTATTTCTGGTTAATAAACCAGAAGAGCAAGGAGGGTCCTTCTCCGCAGGGGCCGCTATCCTGGCAGCCTACCCTATCACTAAAGATATCTGCAGGTATGATTATAAGCTTCATGAACTGAATAATAGCATTGGTCTGAGTGGAGCCTGTGAGAAGCGGGGCCTGTGGGACTACGCCCTGTTGATCAGGAACAAAAAGGTGGCTTACGTTCTGAAGCACTACAGGCGCTGTCAAAACCGTTTTGTGCTGGAGAGGATCTTGGAACTGCACCTGGATGTTGACAAGGACAGAAGGTGGTTCCACCTTGCCCTGGCACTTTGCGACGGAAGCACAGAGTTGCCATGTCTCCGTGAATTTCTTCATAAAGCCGTCCACTATGTTAAAATGGACACGGTGAAGGCTTTACTGGATCGCATGGATCCCTCTGTGTACATTCTGGACAAGTTCCACAACTCCTTACTGTTCTCGGCAGTGGTAAGTTGCTTCAGCAAAGCACAAAAGATAGAGATGGTGCGTCTTTTGCTGGCCGCAGGTTTGGCGCCGTTCCAAAGAGACATGGTAACAAGGTCGCTAGAAGGGTTTGTATATTGGATTGATTGTCCCCTGAGGCAAGGCAGAATGTTCCACACATTCCCAAGCAACTGCGCTTTGAGGTGTTCTTTCACGTACAATCTCCCGGATCTTGTAGACTTGACTCTGGCGTGCGGAGCGTACTCCCACAAACAACTGGTTGCTGTTGCAAACGATGTGGAGGTAGAGAGAAAGGCAGAGGAGAGTGAAGACCTAAAGAGATGCTATGAACTCGTGAAGGAGGCGGCTCACACCCCTACCCCTCTGCAACAGCTGGCTCGGCTGGCCGTGTCACGCAGTGTCGGCTGTCAGCCCGGGCGTGCAGCGAGAATTGACCAGTTACCCATTCCCTGTCGACTGAAAGACTTGGTGAATTTCAAGGATGTGCTTGACCAAAAGTCTAGTTACTGCAGGGGTGCTAATATGCTGTAAGTGTCATGAACAACTGTTGACAGTGATGATGTTGATGGTCATGTGTGAAGTCTAGTTACTGCAGGGGTGCTAATATACTGTAAGTGTCATGAACAACTGTTGACAGTGATGATGCTGATGGTCATGTTTGAAGTCTAGTTACTGCAGGGGTGCTAATATACTGTAAATGTCATGAACAACTGTTGACAGTGATGATGTTGATGGTCATGTTTGAAGTCTAGTTACTGCAGGGGTGCTAATATACTGTAAGTGTCATGAACAACTGTTGACAGTGATGATGCTGATGGTCATGTTTGAAGTCTAGTTACTGCAGGGGTGCTAATATACTGTAAGTGTCATGAACAACTGTTGACAGTGATGATGTTGATGGTCATGTTTGAAGTCTAGTTACTGCAGGGGTGCTAATATACTGTAAGTGTCATGAACAACTGTTGACAGTGATGATGTTGATGGTCATGTTTGAAGTCTAGTTACTGCAGGGGTGCTAATATGCTGTAAGTGTCATGAACAACTGTTGACAGTGATGATGCTGATGGTCATGTTTGAAGTCTAGTTACTGCAGGGGTGCTAATATGCTGTAAGTGTCATGAACAACTGTTGACAGTGATGATGTTGATGGTCATGTTTGAAGTCTAGTTACTGCAGGGGTGCTCATTTTCCGGAACACGACGCAAATTCATTTTTTGCAGTGCCCAAACTTATGGCTTCCAAATTTTTCGAGTGTCAGAACTTGAAGCTTGTTTTTGGGGGTGCTGAAACTTGCGTCTTCTAGTTTTGGGGGTGCTAAGACTTGTGGCTTTTGTTGTTTTTGTGCCAAAACATTTGGTTTTTGGGGTGCTAAAGCCTGCGTCTTCTAGTTTTGGGGGTGCTAAGACTTGTGGCTTTTGTTGTTTTTGTGCCAAAACGTTTGGTTTTTGGGGTGCTAAAGCCTGCGTCTTCTAGTTTTGGGGGTGCTAAGACTTGTGGCTTTTGTTGTTTTTGTGCCAAAATGTTTGGTTTTTGGGGTGCTAAAACCTGCGTCTTCTAGTTTTGGGGGTGCTAAGACTTGTGGCTTTTGTTGTTTTTGTGCCAAAATGTTTGGTTTTTGGGGTGCTAAGACCTGCGGCTTCTAGTTTTTTGGGGTGCTAAGACCTGCGGCTTCTAGTTTTTTGGGGTGCTAAGACCTGCGGCTTCTAGTTTTTTGGGGTGCTAAAACCTGCGGCTTCTAGTTTTTGGGGTGCTAAGACCTGCTGCTTCTAGTTTTTGGGGTGCTATGACCTGCGGCTTCTAGTTTTGGGGGTGCTAAGACCTGCGGCTTCTAGTTTTGGGGGTGCTAAGACCTGCGGCTTCTAGTTTTGGGGGTGCTAAGACCTGCGGCTTCTAGTTTTGGAGGTGCTAAGACCTGCGGCTTCTAGTTTTGGAGGTGCTAAGACCTGCGGCTTCTAGTTTTTGGGGTGCTAAGACCTGCGGCTTCTAGTTTTGGAGGTGCTAAGACCTGCGGCTTCTGGATGCTGTTTTTCCCCCCTCCGAGACAATTTAAAAACACAAATCTTTGCGCAGGGGCGTAGCACTCCATGGATAGGCTCTGTTTCTCCATAAACGGATTGTCCCCACCAAATGTATAACCACTACATACAACCGCATATCGTCTTCAAACATTAAACAAAATGATCATGAATGTTGCTGATAAAATAATAGTAGTGGAGGGCGCTAGTTATTCACCCCGCCCCGGCTCAAGGCGCCGCGGCTCAAGGCGCCTCGGCTCAAGGCGCCTCGGCTCAAGGCGCCGCGGCTCCGGGCCGGCTGGGGTCCGCCTCGGGTCCACCCCTTGGTCCGCCCCCCGGTGGTGGGTGAGCGGCTTGGCTCCACCCCCCGGTGGTGGGTGAGCTCCTTGGCTCCGCCCCCGGGGTGTTTGGGTTGGCGGTTCAGGTTGTCGGGTGGGGATGATTGATTGCGTTATGGTGGATGGGGGTCTGTGTGTTGGAGCGTTGTGTGATTGCGTTATGATCGGTTGGTTAGCGGCCTGGCAGGTCTGGGAATCAGTGTGTGTTGTGTGATTGCGTTATGATCGGTTGGTTAGCGCCCTGGCTGACAGCGTGTGGGGATAGAGAGAGAGAGAGAGAGAGAGAGAGAGAGAGAGAGAGAGAGAGAGGAGAAGAAGAAAAGAAAAACTTTGTCTTTTTTATTCGACACGGTGGTCTCAGCATCCTACCACCGACCAACTGGTAAAGGGGCGAGAGAAAAATTTAAAAAAAAAACAATCTTTACCCGAGCTGTTTGTGAAAAAGTGAAACGAAAAATGAAAAAGAAGAACCGTGTCGTTCATCGCGCCTCCCCTACTACCTTCTCCTCCGACCCTCAACCATGACCGAACCTGTCAACCCACCCGCTGGACTCGATGCTGTGAACAAAATGAACTTTTGTGGAACTTTTATATTCTTTGTTATTCCGCTGAACTGCGTGTGGTCAACCCGCTGAACTTTTGTGGAACTTTTTTATTGTTTCGTATTCTGCCGAACTGCGTGTGGTCAACCCGCTGAACTTTTGTGGAACTTTTTTATTGTTTCGTATTCTGCCGAACTGCATGTGGTCAACCCGCTGAACTTTTGTGGAACTTTCTTATTCTTTTCAACCCTACCTACCTGCCTGCCTGCCTGCCTGCCTGCCTGCCTGCTGAACCGGATGTGGTCAACCCGCTGAACTTTTGTGTCTGTGTGTTTGCGACATCTTTTTCTTCGCACGATCCGAGATGATTCTTTTATTTTTTTTCTGTTTTAAATGGAATTGTCCCGTTTTATAACTACTCTATAACTACTGTATAGCTCTATTATAAAAATATTTTATAAAAACTCTAGAACTATATTTTACTGTATAACCGCCGTATAACTACTATATAACTATATTTTAATATATATATAATTGTGTGTAGTGTGTGTAGTGCACGCGCGTTGGTGCGCTTGTCTGTGTGTGTGTAGTGCGCACGCATTGGCGCGCTTGTCTGTGGGTTAAGGTTAGGGTTAGGGTAGCGCTTGTGTGTGTGTGTGTGTGCGCTCGCGCGTAGCGCGCGCGTGCGCGAATCATGGGACCGCAGCAAAATAGATCGGGTGAAGGGAAAGAAAAAGGGTTTTATAAATGTAACTCGTGCGGTGCGAGTTATACCAGAAGTAGCAATATGTACAGGCATTACAGAAAAGTTCACGGGTCCGAACCCGAGATTCTTCTGCAGCCTTCTAAATACCACGCGCCCGAAACCGAACAGCCACGCTTTCCGTGTCCGTATTGTTCCGTCTCTTACTCCAGACATAGCAGGATGAGAGAACACGTCGCCGCCAGACACGGAGTAGCGATCAGCCCCCTTCTGGCGGGTTGGGAAAGTCAAACGCGCCATCCTCCTCCTCCTCCTCCTCCTCCTCCTCCTCCTCCTCCTCCTCCTTCCGTGCGGTTAAACCGGGAACCGTCGCCCACTCAACCGGAAGAGGATGACGCTTTACGACATCCCCACGCGTCTGGCGGGGTAGCACCGAGACCCCCTATCAACGCGCTACCCGAACCCTCTCTCGCCGCGCTCCTTTTTTCTTCTTCTTCTTCTTCTTCTTCTTCCGCTTCTTCTCGTTCTTCTTCTCCTTTACCATTTTCTTCACCCTCCAGCCACCTTTTTGAATCCGTGCCTATCCCTTCTTCTCCTCCCTCTTCTCCCCCTTCTTCACCTTCTCTGTCACCGTTTTCTCCTCTATCTCCTTACGCCGTTTCTTCCCCTTCGCCTTCTTCTTCTTCTTCTTCTTGTTCTTCTGAGTCTACCTGGTATATCTCACCGACCCCTCCTCCCCCACCCCCCTCTCCTCGTGGTAAAAAGAGAAAATCAGCCTCACCCCCTCCTTCACCGGTTAAACGTCCTCCCCCATCCCCCTCTCCTCGCGGCCAAAAGAGAAAATCCGCCTCACCCCCTCCTCCTTCACCGGTTAAACGTCCTCCCCCTCCCGCTTACACACCCTCACCCCCCTCCATTTCCGATCGATCTTCCGACTCTAGTAGTCGGGTAGTGTGCCCCGTCTGTTCAGCGCGCTTCCGGAACGCTAAAGCCTTGAAGAGACACAAGCGCAAAGGAAAGTGTTCCAAAAGGCGAAAAAGGAAAACTTTTTCCTCTCCTTCTCCTTCACCTCCACCCCCTCCACCTCCGCCCCCTCCACCTTCTTCCCCTCCTTCTCCTCCGCCTCCTTCCCCTCCACCCCCTCCTTCCTCTCCGCCTTTTCCTTCTTCTTCTTCCTCTCCTTTACTTTCTTCCCGCTCTAGCGATAACTCTATCCGAGGGCAAAACCGTGTCCGTACCAACGAAGGTCGCGATGTGTTGGAAGGTATTCTTCGAACCCATCTGAATGACGCTCCCCCGTCCATCAGGGACGCATACTTCAACCACTGGGGTTCTATTCGATCGTGGGAACGGGCGGGTCCTAACCAAACCACGATGAACGTGAGATGGGACCACCCGCTTTTCAACTCCCCGCCCGATTGGATGGTAGCGCTCTATCCTCTTTTTGACGCACAAAGATGGCGGTTCAAGCTGAACTATTCGCATAGTTTCTTGCTGGAGAATCGAGAGACGGGGGAGATCCGGTTCTTTCACTCCTGTAGGAACAACTCTCGAGCGTTCCTACACCCCATTCTTATCCAGTCAGAGGCTGACATGCTCGGATTCATCCGAGACTTGGAGGAAAGAGACCACATTCGGTTCGCCACCGATCACAGCCCTGACTCTAAATGGATCTTCGTCTCCATCGTGGGGACCACTTTCTACGCGGACAAGGTCATCCCCTACCCCATCGGGGGTTTGACTCTTCCGCTCCCATCTTCGCTCACCAAACACCGAGGCGTTGAGACCCTCGTCAACAACCCGAAGACGGGGCGTCACTATAACGATAACCTGTGTCTTTTCCGGTGTTTGGCTCTGCGTAACAAACATCCCGTCGACGCCTTGGAGGGTCCGACCCTGAATTTGTTCCGACGGTGGAGCAATGGCCCTGCCAACGGGTTCGCGGGGGTCACTCTTCAAGAAATCCCCGCCATCGAACGTCGCTATGACGTGTCTATCGACGTCTTCGAAATGGATGATGACGGGAAGTACCTATGCCCCAAACTCAGATCCAGTTTCGCGTCGACCGACCGGTCTAAAATGAGGGTTCTGTTATACAAGAATCATTTCATGTATATCAAAAACCTTCGTGCAGCGTGCGAGGCATTCTCCTGTCCGAGTTGCGGGAAGCTCTGGCCGAAATTGTTCATGTGTCAGCGTCACTGGAAAACTTGCGAAAAGGGGGTCATCTCCGAGGATCGGTATCCCGGCGGGGTTTATCAGGTGCCTTCGAGTCCTTTGGAGATTTTGGCCGATAACCAGATACCGACACCGCCCGAAGGTTACGTGTTTCCCCACAGGGCCACGTACGACTTTGAGGCCATGTTGGTCCCGCCCGAGGATGGGGAGCGAAGGGATACCGATGACACGCGGTACATGTCTGAACACGTGCCTCTCAGCGTCAGCATGTGCAGCAACGTCGAGGGTTTCACGGAACCGCGATGTTTCGTGTCTAGAGGGGATCCTCAGGAACTCGTTGACGAATGGCTCGACTACCTGACGCAAATATCGGATGCCTCTTACGCCATTCTGCGACATCAGTTCCGAGACAGCTACGCCGCCATTGAGGACATGCGTCCCGAGGAGGACGACCGACCCTGTCGGGGCGGAAAGTACCTCCGGCGCGTTTTAGACGACTACCTCATGAGCTTGCCCGTGGTAGGATTCAATAGCGCCGGTTATGACATCAATCTCGTGAAACCCTACCTCTTTCGGTATTTCACCTCGGAGGCGCCGGTTGAGGACCACCGGGAAAATGTCGCAGAAGAGGCTCGGGTAAAAAAAAACCAACCGCGCGGTGAAGATCTGTTTGTGTTGAAAACCAACAACGTTTTCAAATGCATTTCCACCAGAAAACTAAGGTTCCTGGATGTGAAATTCTTTCTTGCGCCGGGGTTTAGCTACGCGGCCTACCTGAAAGCCTTCGGTGTTGAGGAAAGTAAGGGTTTCTTCCCTTACGAGTACCTCACCGACATCCGGAAGTTGGAAGAAACCTCCCTTCCGCCCCAGGAAGCTTTCTGCAGTTCTCTGAAAGACTCGGACATTTCGGACGAAGATTACGCCGCTTGTCAGAGGGTCTGGGAGGAGAAAGGTATGCGCACTTTGCGCGACTTCCTGGTCTATTACAACGACAAAGACACCGTTCCGTTTTTACAGGCTCTAGAAAAACAGATAGCGTTCTACCAGACCCTGAAGCTGGACATGCTGAAGGATTCGGTAGGTATTCCCGGGTTGTGTCTAAAGTACCTATTTTCCACTCTTACTCCCGAGGTATATTTCTCCCTTATCGGAGAAAAACATAAAGACCTCCATGAAAAGTTGAGGGAAAACATCGTAGGCGGGCCGTCGATCGTATTCCACCGCTACTTGGCCAAAAACGAAACGCCCCTTCGCCATGGACCTAAAACGGTGAAAAGCGTGGTGGGCTTCGATAGTAACGCCTTGTATCTGTGGTCCATCACGAGAGACATGCCCACCCAGCACCCCATCAGACGCCGCAAAGACAACAAATTTCGCGCTGAGAAAGTCGATCCATACGGTGTGCAGGCTCGCGAATGGTTGACGTGGGTAGCGGAAACCGAAAACATCCGTGTGCGTCACAAGTTTAACGGTCCCGAGAAGCGCCTCGGAAAACGCGGCCTTCCCGTAGACGGGTGGGATTCCGAGCGTAATACCGCGTTTCAGTTTGTTGGCTGCCTCTTCCACGGGCATAGCTGTGAGGTCACGCGGGGATTGACTCACCGTCCGTGGGACAACAAACCCTTCACGGAGCTTCGCGAGGAGACGGAAGAAAATACTCGGTATCTCCGCAGCCTGGGTGTCACCGTCGTCGAAATGCGTGAGTGTCACTGGAAGCGATTCAAACGCTCGCGTCCCGATGTTCGCGTTTTTTTGAAAGAACGCTGTCAAAGGGTGAAATTGCCCTTCAAACACGACGGTCGGGATGTTAACACCCAGTTGGTCATCGAAGCCGTTAAAAAGGGGACGCTCTTCGGGATTGTGGAATGCGACATACACGTCCCCGATGACAAAAAGGAACGGTTCCGAGAGTTCCAACCCATCTTCAAGAACGCTACAGTAGGTAGAGAAGATTTGAGTGACTTCATGAAACAGTACGCCGAACGTCACAACCTACTGCCTCGTCCCAGACGCGCTCTCATCGCGAGCTACTGGGCTAAGAACATCATGCTTATCACCCCTCTCTTGCGCTGGTACCTGGAGGAAAGGTTGCTTGTGACGAACGTTCGCAAAATAGTGGAGTACCACCCCGATCGCTGTTTCAAAACCTTCGGCGACACCGTGACTGAGGCCAGACGCGCGGCTGATGATGACCCGAGGTCCTGTTTTGATGCCTTTTAGTGACATGGGTGTTAAACCATTGTGGTGCGGCGGCGTGCCTCCGTCCGTCCGTCCCTCCGGCTATTCGTCCGTTTTTCTCAAAAACTATTCAGTCTATCATCATCAAATTTAGTATACTAGTTTGCCAAGATGCAAGCTATTCACTGATGTATTTAGTTTTACATTAAAGGACCATGGTCATCTCCATTCGGACCTAAAAACGTTCTGGAAAACGTTTCAGCATTATTTCCTACTGCACATAGACACAGTATACAAAGTGAATCTATGTAACCTACCTTTTATGTCACATTCGTCAAGATAAAGTGAGCGCACACACTTTTATTTCGCAAAAATCGGTCTCCTGGGGCAGATTTGCCAGCTGCCATTGAATCTCACCAAAAATGGGATTTGTGCGATAATCCATTTGTGACGTAGATTAGGGGAAATCAATACGGCACCTGTGACTGATGTTGAACTATTTGAAGACAAATTATTTTGCCTGTTTGTGGCCCGTTTTTAATAATAGAACTTGGTGGGACACTTTCAGACCTAGCTTATGACGTAACGCTGTCAGCGGATACGTATTATTATTATGACGCCAAGTTGTACACCTTCAAGTTCCTCTGTTATGATAAATAAGTACCTGTCATTAAATATCTACCTCTCGCATGAGAACTGTACCCATCTAACCCTAACCCTATCCCTAACCCTAACCCTAACCCTAACCCTATCCCCAACCACGGAAAGAACAAAAAAATAGAGCAGGAGGGTGTAAATCTACATATTTGCCGATAAATCGATGTACAAGTCCATAAATCCATAATCCGTAAAATTCACAATGGCGGACAAACAAACGATTCTGATTGGCTACGCTAGGACTACTTCTAATGCGCATGCGCAGAGGTAAATATTTCATAGGACTACTTATTCATTATGACACCTCTCTTCTTGTTCTAGTCCAGGCGAAATTATAAAGTTTACCTTGTTTTGTGATATATTAGGTTTCTATGTTGATCTAACATGATTTGAGGGTGCTGAATCAAATCCGTCCGAGGCTAAGTTGTAAATGTTGGGCATTTTGAGTTATGACGTAATATGCAAAATGGCCACCATGGGACTCTATAGAACTTTAACGAAATTATTTTGTATCTAATGCTTTTTTTTGGTAAGAAAAATAGTATAATTTGCTGAAATGATTCAAACTATGTGAACTATATCCTATTTTAGTACTTATTAGCCCCCAGCCACTCTGCGGAGAGGGCTATCACGATATTTCGTGTCCTTTCATTTGCCTGGTAATTATCTTAAGAGCCATGTCACAGGATCACTTTGAATGTGTGTGCTACTATTTTAATGAAGCTGATGTGCCCCTAAGTATGCCTTGTTGACCTTGACCTTTGACCTTGAGTATGTGATTTTATTGTATCAACTATACTTTTTCAACTTTTGCACTGCTGTCGTAAAATGTTTCTAAGCTAAGGTTTATGGAGGATGTTGAATTACTGATGCCTGTTTTATGCCTAAGCCTTTCATCTTAAATGCTTGACCTTGATTAGCATTGAATATTTCAACTTTTTACTTTAATATATTTTAAATCATTGCAGTAACTGTCTCATAACTGGTACATGAGCCTATGGTTACATAGATGCTAACCTAAGTACCGATGACATCTCTAGCCTTCATCATAACGCTTGGCCTTTGTTGTTAAGCGCCAAGCAGAACAACACGGCGATCAGTGTCGATATTATATTTTATTTTATAGGTGGGTAAATGACCAACATTTCATTGCACGTCTGCACTTTTACCCACCTATAAATTGGCTAATGCACCAATTATGAGACCATTACTGCAAAGATTTAAAACATATAAAAACAAAAAGTTAAAATATTCAATGCAAATTCAAGGTCAAGCATTTAAGATGAAAGGTTTTAATAAAATAGGTATCAGGAATTCAATAGTCTCTATACACTTTAGCTTAGGAAAAAACAACCACATAGCTTATTTTACCACAGCAGTGCAAAAGTTGAAAAAGTATAGTTGATACATTAAAATCACATACTCAAGGTCAAATGTTAAGGTCAATAAGGTATACTGAGGGGCACATCAGCTTTATTAAAACAGTAGCACACAAATTTGAAGTGATCCTGTGACATTGTTCTTAAGATAATTGCCAGGCAAATGAAAGGACACAAAATCGTGATAGCCCTCTTCGCAGAGTGGCTGGGGGCTAATAAGTACAAAAATAGGAAATATATTTAACATAATTTGAATCATTTCAGCAAACTATACTATTTTTCTTACAAATAAAAGCATTATATACAACATAATTACGGTAAGTGCATGTTTTAGCAGTTCTTTAGAGTCCCATAGTGGCCATTTTGAATATTTCGTCATAGCTCAAAATGCCCAACTTTTACAACTTGGCCTCCAACGGATTTGGATTCAGCACCCTCAAATCATGTTAGATCGACATAAAAACCTAATATATATCACAAAACAAGGTCAAGCTTAATTTCGCCTGGACTACTACTAAACTAGGCCTACAGACTACCCTTAACTGCGTCATTTGAGCTAATTACCCCTAGACGAGATTTCAAGATAGCAGAGTACACAGAAGAAAAAAGGTCAGCGCATTTTTGCTAACTTTGAGCTAACAGTATGATTGCGTTCAGTTTTATGCTTGTCTGTGACTTTGAATTATGTCAGAGTTTACAATCCAGATCGATTTTGCATCATTCTGCACGTTATTTACGAGAAGCGTATGGGCCTTTAAGGTCAAGGTCGCGCCAGTTACGGGGTTCAAACCCCAAAACACATAATCGCTAATATCTCGCGAAGTTTTGCATGTATTTCAATGCAGTTTTTTTCACAACATTTCTTGATGAATGGTCTATAACACAGTTGTCATGAATTTTTCTGTGCGCTCGTGTGCGCATGATCGCGCGCGCTCAAATCACGGGTCCGAACCCCAAGGCTATATATAAAAAACTATTCAGTTTGCGTGCTGTTTTGATGCGTTTTTATGTACTTACGTGCTGTTTTGATGCATTCTTACGTATGTGTACAGCCGACACATTCCGATTTCGGAGTAGCTCGGCGATGCTGTGAGGGGACTTTGCAGCCGCCCGGCGTTGCACTTGTTTGTTGTTGTTTTTAAAGGCAAAAATGGTCAGGCTCTGGCCTGAGTGCCTGCCCTGGATGCTATGTCATTTTCAGTGCTACTTCTATCTTCAAAATCAGAGTCAGGATCAGCGCACCAAATATGCCTCGAGATTTGAAGAATGGGACTTGGGTATATTCTGGGGGGGTCTCTCGTTAAACCCACGTTTAGCCCACGTTAAACCCAGTGGCAAGGAAAAAGCTGTCATTTGGTCAGAATTTATCTCCCCTTCCTTATCAGTCACAAAAATTGCATGTACATTTTTTTTTTTAATTGGGTGGCGCGTCTCTGATTTTACTGGTCATAGCAGGTATGGCTCCCCCCCACCTGCGTGCGCATCTCGACCCTTCCAACGGAAGTGTCGCCATCTTAGTCCTTATTTGTGTGTAAACAAAGTGAAAATGTTATCTAAATGTGTAAAGAAAACATCCAGATGTTATAAATACAGTTTAGATAAGTTTCGAATTGGAACAGCCAAATACGCAGCATCGATCTGGCATTTAAAAAAAAAAAGTTACTGACTAAGATGGCGGTCTCCCATAATATGGCGCTCCTTGTGGCCGGATATGACGACACGTGGGTACCAGCCATATCGGATGACATGACTGGGTTCTCGTCGTGTTTGTTATGGTGGTGGTTATTTACTTTATTTCCTTTTGTTTATTATCTGTGGGTGAGAATGAACACTGATTTTACTGGTCGTAGCAGGTATATCAGATGACATGGCTGGGTTCTCGTCGTGTTTGTTATGGTGGTGGTTTATTTCGTTGTTGTTTTTTGGGTTTTTTTTTATTCAGTTTTACTGGTTTCAGTACATGACAGGTTGTGGTTCTCCTGCTGCTGATGGTGGTGGTGTTTTTTTCTTTCTTTTTGTTTTAAGTCTAGTCTGGTTTCAAACATGTGAAAGTTAATTTGATTTGTGTGTTTTGCAGTGTTTTAGATGAATGAATTTTTTAAATTCCAAATCCTTTATTAACGTCATGAGATATGTGTGTGTGTGTGTATGTGTGTGTGTGTGTGTGTGTGTGTGTCACTGTGTGATATTGAGTCTATTGTTGTAGTGCCTGTTACATTCCCCTGAATATATTTTTAATTTTTACCTCCTTTTGTTTTACTGTTTTGGGATTTATTTGTTTGTGTGTGTGTGTTTCTTTTGCATTGCTCTTGTGAAAAGAAGCAAATGTCAAAACTTGTACATCTAAATTCTAATGACAATAAAAGCTAGATGACTGACTTGGTGTCTGATTGACTGATTGATTGGATTGACTGACTGATATGTTGATTGTGATCTAAGAAATCTGCCACTCTTTCATTGAGTGGCTCACCTAGCCTTTTCAGACTTCACAAAAGTGTTAAAACAAGTGATGACATGCTTACAACACACTTATAACTTAGAACAAACGGTGACAGTTTTGATATGATGACGTACATTAGTTAACTTGGCAAAATGAAATGTATAATGAATGCTCGTCACTGGTGTTTGACTTTGATCATCACAGACAGCATGCAGAGGAGGCAACTGCTCTTCTGGAAAGCTGGGCTGAAATTTCTTTAAAGGGGCACCCTGAAGGATGACTTTCTGCAAGAAACACGTCGAGATCGCCAGGAAAACACCCTTTACAAAGATCGCAACACTCACCTTTGCTCTGGTTTCCTAGAAATCAAACCATCAAATTGGCGATTCCTCCTTGGCGAGGTGCTGGAAGTCAAATTATTTCACACAAAAGAGAAGGCGTGTGCCCGTCTCTTTTTTTATGGCCGCCTGCGTTTAGACCAAATCATTTGCACGACATTTTCGCAATACAAACCATTTTATTTTTATATTTTTTAATTTTATACAGTTTATCTAAAGGAGTTTCGCTCATAACAAAGGAAATATAACTAGAAAATTTTATTTCACTAAAAAAAACAACAACCGGAGAGAGAGAGAACTTGAACTTGAAATGTTTAATGAGGATGGAACAGAATAAGCATAGCAACATTTCTTTTCATCAGGTCTTCAAACAAATAACATAATAAGCAAGCAACATTGAACAAAAATGAATAGACAAAGAAACAGCAATATTATAACATCATCATTAAACACGACAGCAAAAGAAACGACGAAATTGTAACACCAATAATACTAATAATATAATGATAATAATAAAACAGTAATATGCAAAGGATTCACAATACTACAAATACTATAACAGTCAGATATAACAATTAAATCAAAGGAACAAGAACAACATGTAAAATGAATCATAACACATTTCCATAAACTTACGTCTAACCATATGCACGCACGCACCACACAAGCACACACACACACAACACACAACACAAAACACACACTTCATGAGAGAGACTTCAGACACTTTATTTTACAAGGATAAGAATTTAGGCTGGGCCTAGTTCCATTCTGTCCTCGGTTCTAAGCATGCAACATATAACTAATACTATAAACCAACATTGAGACACAGAAAAATCGTCAACAGAAACAGCAAACAGTAGCAGAAATGCGAACAGTGACATGGTTGGCAGAGCATCAACATCAGTAATAAGAACAAGAAAAACAGAAAACCAACCGACCAAATAAACAAACATAACAAAAATAGGAAAACCCCCACCTACTTCCACCACAAATTACTTCTACTACTACAATTACCACTCCTACCTTCTACTATTACAACTACTACTACTACCACCATCGCCATGCACACTACTACTACTACTACTACTACTACTACTACTACTACTACTACTACTACTACTACATATAATAATAATATAATAAATACTAATAAACGAATATTGAAACATAGAACAATCATCAGCAGAAACAACATACAGTAGCAAAAATACAACAGTCATATGGTAGGCAGAGCATCAACATCAGTAATAAGAACAACCAAAACAGAAAACCAAACGATCAAATAAACAAACATAAACATTATTTTAAGAAAACAACACTAGACCACAACACTATTTCCACCATAATGTACATCTACTACTATTATTACTGCTACTGTACTGCTACTACCACCATCGCCACAACACACCACCACCACCACTACTACTACTACTACTACTACTACTACTACTACTACTACTACTGTACTACTGTCACCATGTCTAATATCATAACACAAGTAGTTTAATGTCAATGAAATAAAAAAGCAAAATAATCAGAAAAGAACAATTACATATAAGCAGCTTAACATCAATCAAATTTTTAAGAAAAATCAGAAAAAACAAAGTTACACAATCAGTCTAAACCTACAAAGATTGTTCTTGTGTGGTGCATTGAATGATCATACAGTTTTATTGAATAGAGTTAAGGAGATGCCCACGCAGGTTAGATGTGAAATTTGATACTGAATAACTTGCTTTTACAACTGAAGAAAGTGAATTCCAAACGTGTGGCCCTGAGAAAGAAAAACTTGCTTTGAAATGGTCAATTCGGGTGCGTGGCAGAACATAATTATCAGAGAGAGAGAGAACAGGGGGAGGCAATCACAAACTGTTTAATAACATACTGTTGAAACAAAAAACATAGATAACTATTACAATTGTTTGAATAAATAGTCATGATAACAGCTTTTG
>JAGGCT020004076.1:848248-876296 GCA_017654935.2 Phymorhynchus buccinoides | reverse complement strand
TATTTTATCCACAAGAGGCAAAAACAAAACTACTGGAAATTTCGGCGAATGCGCCTAGCTTTATCAACACAAACAATTAAACAGCAAACATCAAAATATAGCAAAAGGAGCAAAAAGCAAACAACAAAAGGAGCAAAAAACCAACAAAATCAAAATAAAAAAACAATACTTCCCCTCTACAGTCCAACGCGTAAATGATACAAAAAGTTGCAACCAAAGAGCAAGGCTGTGAACACAAATCAAGGGTGGTAGGTGGAGGGGGATCTCAATTGAGGGTGAGGGTACCGTAGGGTGGAGGACGGGGAGTATGTGGGCGTCAGCTCATAATGCGTTGGTAGAATTTGGAAACAAGGGTCAGTTGTTTTTAAGAGGGTGGGGGAGGGGGAAGTTTGGTTGAAGAGATACAAATCTCGTGATAAAGTGAACACATGTAGCAAAAGCTGGCATTTACATTTCAATTGTGAAAAAGACAGAGAGAGAAGGGGGGCGGTGGGGGGGTGTGAGGTGGGTTTGAAAATAGAAATAGAAGGGGTGAGTGTATGTCGCCGGCCAAGTTTCGTCGCCTCAATCAGGGCACGCCTCTCGCGGTGCTCACACCCTTGGCTGACCCCAAATGGTGGGGTTGCCCGCACCCTGGCACCGAGGGGTGAGGGGGGAAAACGGGAAAGTTCTCCGAGAAAGAAAAAAAAAGCAAACAAGGTCAGCTTTTTTGCTACATGTGTTCACTTTTAGCACGAGATTTGTACTCTTCACCAAACCTCCCCCTCCCCACCCCTTACCTCAAAACACAACTGACCCTTGTTTCCAGCTTCTACCATCTATGATTGCGTACTCATTGTTCCCAACCTCTCTCACTTCCAATCACCACCCACCCCCACCCCCCCCACCCCCCCACGCCCCCACCCACTGGGGTACTCTAATACCTATATACTAATAATACAAGCGTAAAAGCATATTAGTATTCTTCTTTCTTCTTCTTCGTTGTGCTTCTATGCGTCTGCTTGCGTCAGTGTGTGTGTGTAACTTTAAGTGTATGTATGTGCACACTTGCATAGATCTGCATACAGCGTTCGTGGGCCTATATGTGAGTGCATACAAGCTGCTCTTGCATTGGCAGGGCAGGGGGTTGGTGAAGGGCTGCTCTTGTGATGGTAGGGCAGGAGGGGAGGGGGGCTGGTGAAGGGCTGCTCTTATGTTGGTAGGGCTGGTGGGGCTGGTGAAGGGCTGCTTTTGTGTTGGTGAGGGCTGGTGAAGGGCTGCTCTTTTGTTGGTAGGGCAGGGGGCTGGTGAAGGGCTGCTCTTGTGTTAGTAGAGTAGGTGGGGCTGGTGAAGGGTTGCTCTTGTGTTGGTAGGGCAGGTGGGGCTGGTGAAGGGTTACTCTTGTGTTGGTAGGGCAGGGGTGGTGAAGGGCTGCTTTTTTGTGTTTTAGTAGGGAAGGTGGGACTGGTGAAGGGCTACTCTTGTGTTGGTAGGGCAGGGGGTGTTTTGGTGAAGGGTTGCTCTTTTGTTGGTAGGGCAGGGGGCTGGTGAAGGGTTTACTCTTGTGTTGGTAGGGCAGGGGGGCTGGTGAAGGGCTACTCTTGTGTTGGTAGGGCAGGGGGAGCTGGTGAAGGGCTGCTCTTTTGTTGGCATGGCAGGGTGGCTGGTGAAGGGCTGCTCTTGTGTTGGTAGAGCAGGTGGGGCTGGTGAAGGGCTGCTCTTTGTGTTGGTAGGACAGGTGGGGCTGGTGAAGGGTTGCTCTTTTGTTGGTAGGGCAGGGAGGCTGGTGAAGGTCTGCTCTTGTGTTGGTAGGGCAGGGGGGCTGGTGAAGGGCTGCTCTTGTGTTGGTAGGGCAGGGGGGGCTGGTGAAGGGGGGAGTGGGGGAGGGGGAGGGAGAGGGGGGAGGGAGGGATGCTGTCCAATTAAACTGTCAAGATCAAAATAATGTATTGCATTACTTTCACAATATGACAATTGACCGAAAGACTGAGGGGGGGGGTGGAGAGGGGAAGGGGGAGGGGGGGAGGTGGGTGGGGGATGCACTCCTTGAATGGCCCCATGAGATGGGGATATAAATCACCACGCTGTTTTATTACATCAATAATGTCAGACAAGACAGACCAGTTTTTCGCCTTCACAACGACACCCACAAGAAGATCAAGTTCAGCCCACTTAAAGCGAACTGTGCTTTTCTGTTTTTCAATTTTCTCTTGGCAAATTATGGGTATGAAACGAGGCTTTTCTGACACAGCATATCTGTATGCATGTCCTAGCTGTTTCCAGCTTCCGCCAAAGCACTTATAGGAGTGGTATTGACAATGCTTGTTACACAAGTCCATAAAGCAATCAGCACAATCAAACTTCACACTCTTTTCAGCAGCATCTTTGAAAAGGGCTGAAAAGGTTTGCATATCCATGCATGTTTGTCGTGGGAACAATTCAAGAACAGCTTTAAGGCTGGGGTTTGAGGTTTCGAGGGTGGAGTTTTCCAATACTTCGCCAGCCTCCCAAAACCATTCTGTCGGCCGGGAGCGAGAAGCTGAACATGGAAACCCTTCATCGAATGCATCACTGTGGTCCTGAAACAGAACAGACACTAAATTGAAGAAGAAGAGTGAACTCTCTGGAACTGATCTTTTATTATGATACTGGAACAGAATAAGGACTGATGGATTATTAATGAACTCATGAAATAGAGCGGGCCAACAAATATTTAAAGACCCACAATGTCACATGTATTTTCACTCTCTCCCTCTAAAAGATTGAACATTTCTTACCAGCGAGAGAGGGAAAACATGTGAAAACCGTGATTTTCACTCATGGACGTGGTGGGTCTTTAAGTAAGCTAAGGTGAAAACGAAGAACGCACATCCTCTGGTAAGATTGATCTTTTACGGTAACCTTGAAACAGAAACAGAACAAGCAAATAATTGTAGGATTTTCTGAGTATGGCAACATGTCCTTCACTGTTTTCCCTGGTCCACCTTCAGTTCTTCACTCAACGCCACATCTTTGTCTCCAGTGTTTCCCATAAAGATAAAATGTGAGGGTCCAAGGGACCCCATGTGCAAAAGTTTAAGGGACCTTTTGACATTTTTAAGGTCCCCATTCAACACTTAAAAACCTACTTCAATGAAGGTGAATATATGCAAAACACACAAGCTACATAATTTGTGAAAACATGCGTGTCCTTGGGATGCACAGTGCTGAAATTAAAGAGTCACTTTCTGATATTAGTGCTACAGGGATGCACAAATGTGCGTTATGGGAAACACTGAGTTTCCCTTCTCCTCCGTTCCAAGGTTAAATATATATACGTTTCGCTTTACAGCTTTATCGATCTACATTCTAAGTTACAAGTATATATATATATATATATATGCACAAGTCAATCTACTCCCCATGAAAATAGCATGGATTCATTTGTAGCTTAAAGGAAAATGTGGATAAAAAGCATGTTACTCCAGCACAAGTGAGAGTCGGATGAGAACATGAGTATGAAAATTGAGATGTAAAGAACAAAGCATGCTAACAACAAGCTTGATAACAACGGCAACAAACACAGTGTCTAACAAAGACAGCACTGCGTTAATATCTTAATATGCCTTGTGTTTTCACTGCATTATCAGGTGTGATGCTAATCAAAAGTCTTGGAGTGTACAAAATAATATTTCAGTTAGAACTTATAAACCAGTGGGTCTTAGTCTTAGTCTGTAAAAGATTCCTTGGTAGAGGTTTGTATTAGAAGTTTGCACTGTAAAATGTGTTATTTTAAATTAAATTTAATGCAAGTAAACTAAGTTCACTATGCACTGATGATGCTGATCGAGAACATGGGTCTGCCCCGTCCGAGAACTGTATATATCTATATATATGACATATTTGATATACTCGGGCGGTAAACTATGGAACTAAATTTCGGACTATATTAAAACAAAAAGTACCTTGGCATCATTCAAAAGCTGTTATCATGACTATTTATTCAAACAATTGTAATAGTTGTTTCTCTTCTTTCTTGTTTTAACAGTATGTCATTAACAGTATGTGATTGCCTCCCCCTGTTCTCTCTCTCTCTGATAATTATGTTCTGCCACGCACCCGAATTGACCTTTTCAAAGCAAGTTTTTCTTTCTCAGGGCCACACGTTTGGAATTCACTTTCTTCAGTTGTAAAAGCAAGTTATTCAGTATCAAATTTCAAATCTAACCTGCGTGGGCATCTCCTTAACTCCATTCAATAAAACTGTATGATCATTCAATGCACCACACAAGAACAATCTTTGTAGGTTTAGACTGATTGTGTAACTTTGTTTTTTCTGATTTTTCTTTAAAATTTGATTGATGTTAAGCTGCTTATATGTAATTGTTCTTTTCTGATTATTTTGCTTTTTTATTTCATTGACATTAAACTACTTGTGTTATGATATTAGACATGGTGACAGTAGTAGTAGTAGTAGTAGTAGTAGTAGTAGTAGTAGTAGTAGTGGTGGTGGTGGTGTGGTGGCGATGGTGGTAGTAGCAGTACAGTAGCAGTAATAATAGTAGTAGATGTACATTATGGTGGAAATAGTGTTGTGTTCTAGTGTTGTTTTCTTAAAATAATGTTTATGTTTGTTTATTTGATCGTTTGGTTTTCTGTTTTGCTTGTTCTTATTACTGATGTTGATGCTCTGCCTACCATATGACTGTTGTATTTTTGCTACTGTATGTTGTTTCTGCTGATGATTGTTCTATGTTTCAATATTCGTTTATAGTATTATTATTATTATTATTATTATGTAGTAGTAGTAGTAGTAGTAGTAGTAGTAGTAGTAGTAGTAGTAGTAGTAGTAGTAGTAGTGTGATGGCGATGGTGGTAGTAGTAGTAGTTGTAATAGTAGAAGGTAGGAGTGGTAATTGTAGTAGTAGAAGTAATTTGTGGTGGAAGTAGGTGGGGGTTTTCCTATTTTTGTTATGTTTGTTTATTTGGTCGGTTGGTTTTCTGTTTTTCTTGTTCTTATTACTGATGTTGATGCTCTGCCAACCATGTCACTGTTCGCATTTCTGCTACTGTTTGCTGTTTCTGTTGACGATTTTTCTGTGTCTCAATGTTGGTTTATAGTATTAGTTATATGTTGCATGCTTAGAATCAAGGACAGAATGGAAGACTAGGCCCAGCCTAAATTCTTATCCTTGTAAAATAAAGTGTCTGAAGTCTCTCTCATAAGTGTGTGTTTGTGTGTGTGTGTGTGTGTGTGTGTGTGTGCGTGCGTGCATATGGTTAGACGTACGTTTATGAAAGTGTTATGATTCATTTTACAACTTGTTCTTGTTCCTTTGATTTAAATGTTATATCTGACTGTTATAGTATTTGTAGTATTGTGACTCCTTTGCATATTACTGTTTTATTATTATCATTATATTATTAGTATTATTGGTGTTACAATTTCGTCGTTCTTTTGCTGTCGTGTTTAATGATGATGTTATAATATTGCTGTTTCTTTGTCTATTCATTTTTGTTCAATGTTGCTTGCTTATTATGTTATTTGTTTGAAGACCTGATGAAAAGAAATGTTGCTATGCTTATTCTGTTCATCCTCATTAAACATTTCAAGTTCAAGTTCTCTCTCTCTCCGGTTGTTGTTTTTTTGTAGTGAAATAAAATTTTCTAGTTATATTTCCTTTGTTATGAGCGAAACTCCTTTAGATAAACAGTATAAAATTAAAAATGATAAAAATAAAAAGGTTTGTATTGCGAAAAATGTGCAAATGATTTGGTCTAAACGCAGGCAGCCATTAGAAAAGAGATGGCACACGCCTTCTCTTTGTGTGAAATAATTTGACTTCCAGCACCTCCGCCAAGGAGGAATCGCCAATTTGATGGTTTGATTTCTAGGAAACCAGAGCAAAGTGAGTGTTGCAATCTTTGTAAAGGGTGTTTTCCTGGTGATATCGACGTGTTTCTAACAAAAACTCATCCTTCAGGGTGCCCCTTTAAAGAAATTTCAGCCCAGCTTTCCAGAAGAGCAGTTGCCTCCTCTGCATGCTGTCTGTGATGATCAAAGTCAAACACCAGTGACGAGCATTCATTATACATTTCATTTTGCCAAGTTAACTAATGTACGTCATCATATCAAAACTGTCACCGTTTGTTCTAAGTTATAAGTGTGTTGTAAGCATGTCATCACTTGTTTTAACACTTTTGTGAAGTCTGAAAAGGCTAGGTGAGCCACTCAATGAAAGAGTGGCAGATTTCTTAGATCACAATCAACATATCAGTCAGTCAATCCAATCAATCAGTCAATCAGACACCAAGTCAGTCATCTAGCTTTTATTGTCATTAGAATTTAGATGTACAAGTTTTGACATTTGCTTCTTTTCACAAGAGCAATGCAAAAGAAACACACACACACAAACAAATAAATCCCAAAACAGTAAAACAAAAGGAGGTAAAAATTAAAAATATATTCAGGGGAATGTAACAGGCACTACAACAATAGACTCAATATCACACAGTGACACACACACACACACACACACACACACACACATACACACACACACACATATCTCATGACGTTAATAAAGGATTTGGAATTTAAAAAATTCATTCATCTAAAACACTGCAAAACACACAAATCAAATTAACTTTCACATGTTTGAAACCAGACTAGACTTAAAACAAAAAGAAAGAAAAAAACACCACCACCATCAGCAGCAGGAGAACCACAACCTGTCATGTACTGAAACCAGTAAAACTGAATAAAAAAAACACCCAAAAAACAACAACGAAATAAACCACCACCATAACAAACACGACGAGAACCCAGCCATGTCATCTGATATACCTGCTACGACCAGTAAAATCAGTGTTCATTCTCACCCACAGATAATAAACAAAAGGAAATAAAGTAAATAACCACCACCATAACAAACACGACGAGAACCCAGTCATGTCATCCGATATGGCTGGTACCCACGTGTCGTCATATCCGGCCACAAGGAGCGCCATATTATGGGAGACCGCCATCTTAGTCAGTAACTTTTTTTTTGAAAAATGCCAGATCGATGCTGCGTATTTGGCTGTTCCAATTCGAAACTTATCTAAACTGTATTTATAACATCTGGATGTTTTCTTTACACATTTAGATAACATTTTCACTTTGTTTACACACAAATAAGGACTAAGATGGCGACACTTCCGTTGGAAGGGTCGAGATGCGCACGCAGGTGGGGGGGAGCCATACCTGCTATGACCAGTAAAATCAGAGACGCGCCACCCAATTAAAAAAAAAATGTACATGCAATTTTTGTGACTGATAAGGAAGGGGAGATAAATTCTGACCAAATGACAGCTTTTTCCTTGCCACTGGGTTTAACGTGGGCTAAACGTGGGTTTAACGAGAGACCCCCCCAGAATATACCCAAGTCCCATTCTTCAAATCTCGAGGCATATTTGGTGCGCTGATCCTGACTCTGATTTTGAAGATAGAAGTAGCACTGAAAATGACATAGCATCCAGGGCAGGCACTCAGGCCAGAGCCTGACCATTTTTGCCTTTAAAAACAACAACAAACAAGTGCAACGCCGGGCGGCTGCAAAGTCCCCTCGCAGCATCGCCGAGCTACTCCGAAATCGGAATGTGTCGGCTGTACACATACGTAAGAATGCATCAAAACAGCACGTAAGTACATAAAAACGCATCAAAACAGCACGCAACTGAATAGTTTTTTATATATAGCCTTGGGTTCGGACCCGTGATTTGAGCGCGCTCGATCATGCGCATACGCGCACACAGAAAAATTCATGACAACTGTGTTATAGACCATTCATCAAGAAATGTTGTGAAAAAAACTGCATTGAAATACATGCAAAACTTCGCGAGATATTAGCGATTATGTGTTTTGGGGTTTGAACCCCGTAACTGGCGCGACCTTGACCTTAAAGGCCCATACGCTTCTCGTAAATAACGTGCAGAATGATGCAAAATCGATCTGGATTGTAAACTCTGACATAATTCAAAGTCACAGACAAGCATAAAACTGAACGCAATCATACTGTTAGCTCAAAGTTAGCAAAAATGCGCTGACCTTTTTTCTTCTGTGTACTCTGCTATCTTGAAATCTCGTCTAGGGGTAATTAGCTCAAATGACGCAGTTAAGGGTAGTCTGTAGGCCTAGTTTAGTAGTAGTCCAGGCGAAATTAAGCTTGACCTTGTTTTGTGATATATATTAGGTTTTTATGTCGATCTAACATGATTTGAGGGTGCTGAATCTAAATCCGTTGGAGGCCAAGTTGTAAAAGTTGGGCATTTTGAGCTATGACGAAATATTCAAAATGGCCACTATGGGACTCTAAAGAACTGCTAAAACATGCACTTACCGTAATTATGTTGTATATAATGCTTTTATTTGTAAGAAAAATAGTATAGTTTGCTGAAATGATTCAAATTATGTTAAATATATTTCCTATTTTTGTACTTATTAGCCCCCAGCCACTCTGCGAAGAGGGCTATCACGATTTTGTGTCCTTTCATTTGCCTGGCAATTATCTTAAGAACAATGTCACAGGATCACTTCAAATTTGTGTGCTACTGTTTTAATAAAGCTGATGTGCCCCTCAGTATACCTTATTGACCTTGACATTTGACCTTGAGTATGTGATTTTAATGTATCAACTATACTTTTTCAACTTTTGCACAGCTGTGGTAAAATAAGCTATGTGTTGTTTTTTCCTAAGCTAACGTGCATAGAGACTATTGAATTCCTGATACCCATTTTATTAAACCTTTCATCTTAAATGCTTGAACTTGAATTTGCATTGAATATTTTAACTTTTTGTTTTTATATGTTTTAAATCTTTGCAGTAATGGTCTCATAATTGGTGCATTAGCCAATTTATAGGTGGGTAAAAGTGCAGACGTGCAATGAAATGTTGGTCATTTACCCACCTATAAAATAAAATATAATATCGACACTGATCGCCGTGTTGTTCTGCTTGGCGCTTAACAACAAAGGCCAAGCGTTATGATGAAGGCTAGAGATGTCATCGGTACTTAGGTTAGCATCTATGTAACCATAGGCTCATGTACCAATTATGAGACAGTTACTGCAATGATTTAAAATATATTAAAAACAAAAAGTTGAAATATTCAATGCTAATTCAAGGTCAAGCATTTAAGATGAAAGGCTTAGGCATAAAACAGGCATCAGTAATTCAACATCCTCCATAAACCTTAGCTTAGAAACATTTTACGACAGCAGTGCAAAAGTTGAAAAAGTACAGTTGATACAATAAAATCACATACTCAAGGCCAAAGGCCAAGGTCAACAAGGCATACTTAGGGGCACATCAGCTTCATTAAAATAGTAGCACACACATTCAAAGTGATCCTGTGACATGGCTCTTAAGATAATTGCCAGGCAAATGAAAGGACACGAAATATCGTGATAGCCCTTTCCGCAGTGGCTGGGGGCTAATAAGTACTAAAATAGGATATAGTTCACATAGTTTGAATCATTTCAGCAAATTATTCTATTTTTCTTACAAAAAAAAGCATTAGATACAAAATAATTTCGTTAAAGTTCTATAGAGTCCCATGGTGGCCATTTTGAATATTACGTCATAACTCAAAATGCCCAACATTTACAACTTAGCCTCGGACGGATTTTGATTCAGCACCCTCAAATCATGTTAGATCAACATAGAAACCTAATATATCACAAAACAAGGTAAGCTTTATAATTTCGCCTGGACTAGAACAAGAAGAGAGGTGTCATAATGAATAAGTAGTCCTATTAAATATTTACCTCTGCGCATGCGCATTAGAAGTAGTCCTAGCGTAGCCAATCAGAATCGTTTGTTTGTCAGCCATTGTGAATTTTACGGATTATGGATTTATGGACTTGTACATCGATTTATCGGCAAATATGTAGATTTACACCCTCCTGCTCTATTTTTTTGTTCTTTCCGTGGTTGGGGATAGGGTTAGGGTTAGGGTTAGGGTTAGGGATAGGGTTAGGGTTAGATGGGTACAGTTCTCATGCGAGAGGTAGATATTTAATGACAGGTACTTATTTATCATAACAGAGGAACTTGAAGGTGTACAACTTGGCGTCATAATAATAATACGTATCCTCTGACAGCGTTACGTCATAAGCTAGGTCTGAAAGTGTCCCAACAAGTTCTATTATTAAAAACGAGCCACAAACAGGCAAAATAATTTGTCTTCAAATAGTTCAACATCAGTCACAGGTGCCGTATTGATTTCCCCTAATCTCCCAAATGGATTATCGCACAAATCCCATTTTTGGTGAGATTCAATGGCAGCTGGCAAATCTGCCCCAGGAGACCGATTTTTGCGAAATAAAAGTGTGTGCGCTCACTTTATCTTGAAGAATGTGACATAAAAGGTAGGTTACATAGATACACTTTGTATACTGTGTCTATGTGCAGTAGGAAATAATGCTGAAACGTTTTCCAGAACGTTTTTAGGTCCGAATGGAGATGACCATGGTCCTTTAATGTAAAACTAAATACATCAGTGAATAGCTTGCATCTTGGCAAACTAGTATACTAAATTTGATGATGATAGACTGAATAGTTTTTGAGAAAAACGGACGAATAGCCGGAGGGACGGACGGACGGAGGCACGCCGCCGCACCACAATGGTTTAACACCCATGTCACTAAAAGGCATCAAAACAGGACCTCGGGTCATCATCAGCCGCGCGTCTGGCCTCAGTCACGGTGTCGCCGAAGGTTTTGAAACAGCGATCGGGGTGGTACTCCACTATTTTGCGAACGTTCGTCACAAGCAACCTTTCCTCCAGGTACCAGCGCAAGAGAGGGGTGATAAGCATGATGTTCTTAGCCCAGTAGCTCGCGATGAGAGCGCGTCTGGGACGAGGCAGTAGGTTGTGACGTTCGGCGTACTGTTTCATGAAGTCACTCAAATCTTCTCTACCTACTGTAGCGTTCTTGAAGATGGGTTGGAACTCTCGGAACCGTTCCTTTTTGTCATCGGGGACGTGTATGTCGCATTCCACAATCCCGAAGAGCGTCCCCTTTTTAACGGCTTCGATGACCAACTGGGTGTTAACATCCCGACCGTCGTGTTTGAAGGGCAATTTCACCCTTTGACAGCGTTCTTTCAAAAAAACGCGAACATCGGGACGCGAGCGTTTGAATCGCTTCCAGTGACACTCACGCATTTCGACGACGGTGACACCCAGGCTGCGGAGATACCGAGTATTTTCTTCCGTCTCCTCGCGAAGCTCCGTGAAGGGTTTGTTGTCCCACGGACGGTGAGTCAATCCCCGCGTGACCTCACAGCTATGCCCGTGGAAGAGGCAGCCAACAAACTGAAACGCGGTATTACGCTCGGAATCCCACCCGTCTACGGGAAGGCCGCGTTTTCCGAGGCGCTTCTCGGGACCGTTAAACTTGTGACGCACACGGATGTTTTCGGTTTCCGCTACCCACGTCAACCATTCGCGAGCCTGCACACCGTATGGATCGACTTTCTCAGCGCGAAATTTGTTGTCTTTGCGGCGTCTGATGGGGTGCTGGGTGGGCATGTCTCTCGTGATGGACCACAGATACAAGGCGTTACTATCGAAGCCCACCACGCTTTTCACCGTTTTAGGTCCATGGCGAAGGGGCGTTTCGTTTTTGGCCAAGTAGCGGTGGAATACGATCGACGGCCCGCCTACGATGTTTTCCCTCAACTTTTCATGGAGGTCTTTATGTTTTTCTCCGATAAGGGAGAAATATACCTCGGGAGTAAGAGTGGAAAATAGGTACTTTAGACACAACCCGGGAATACCTACCGAATCCTTCAGCATGTCCAGCTTCAGGGTCTGGTAGAACGCTATCTGTTTTTCTAGAGCCTGTAAAAACGGAACGGTGTCTTTGTCGTTGTAATAGACCAGGAAGTCGCGCAAAGTGCGCATACCTTTCTCCTCCCAGACCCTCTGACAAGCGGCGTAATCTTCGTCCGAAATGTCCGAGTCTTTCAGAGAACTGCAGAAAGCTTCCTGGGGCGGAAGGGAGGTTTCTTCCAACTTCCGGATGTCGGTGAGGTACTCGTAAGGGAAGAAACCCTTACTTTCCTCAACACCGAAGGCTTTCAGGTAGGCCGCGTAGCTAAACCCCGGCGCAAGAAAGAATTTCACATCCAGGAACCTTAGTTTTCTGGTGGAAATGCATTTGAAAACGTTGTTGGTTTTCAACACAAACAGATCTTCACCGCGCGGTTGTTTTTTTTTTACCCGAGCCTCTTCTGCGACATTTTCCCGGTGGTCCTCAACCGGCGCCTCCGAGGTGAAATACCGAAAGAGGTAGGGTTTCACGAGATTGATGTCATAACCGGCGCTATTGAATCCTACCACGGGCAAGCTCATGAGGTAGTCGTCTAAAACGCGCCGGAGGTACTTTCCGCCCCGACAGGGTCGGTCGTCCTCCTCGGGACGCATGTCCTCAATGGCGGCGTAGCTGTCTCGGAACTGATGTCGCAGAATGGCGTAAGAGGCATCCGATATTTGCGTCAGGTAGTCGAGCCATTCGTCAACGAGTTCCTGAGGATCCCCTCTAGACACGAAACATCGCGGTTCCGTGAAACCCTCGACGTTGCTGCACATGCTGACGCTGAGAGGCACGTGTTCAGACATGTACCGCGTGTCATCGGTATCCCTTCGCTCCCCATCCTCGGGCGGGACCAACATGGCCTCAAAGTCGTACGTGGCCCTGTGGGGAAACACGTAACCTTCGGGCGGTGTCGGTATCTGGTTATCGGCCAAAATCTCCAAAGGACTCGAAGGCACCTGATAAACCCCGCCGGGATACCGATCCTCGGAGATGACCCCCTTTTCGCAAGTTTTCCAGTGACGCTGACACATGAACAATTTCGGCCAGAGCTTCCCGCAACTCGGACAGGAGAATGCCTCGCACGCTGCACGAAGGTTTTTGATATACATGAAATGATTCTTGTATAACAGAACCCTCATTTTAGACCGGTCGGTCGACGCGAAACTGGATCTGAGTTTGGGGCATAGGTACTTCCCGTCATCATCCATTTCGAAGACGTCGATAGACACGTCATAGCGACGTTCGATGGCGGGGATTTCTTGAAGAGTGACCCCCGCGAACCCGTTGGCAGGGCCATTGCTCCACCGTCGGAACAAATTCAGGGTCGGACCCTCCAAGGCGTCGACGGGATGTTTGTTACGCAGAGCCAAACACCGGAAAAGACACAGGTTATCGTTATAGTGACGCCCCGTCTTCGGGTTGTTGACGAGGGTCTCAACGCCTCGGTGTTTGGTGAGCGAAGATGGGAGCGGAAGAGTCAAACCCCCGATGGGGTAGGGGATGACCTTGTCCGCGTAGAAAGTGGTCCCCACGATGGAGACGAAGATCCATTTAGAGTCAGGGCTGTGATCGGTGGCGAACCGAATGTGGTCTCTTTCCTCCAAGTCTCGGATGAATCCGAGCATGTCAGCCTCTGACTGGATAAGAATGGGGTGTAGGAACGCTCGAGAGTTGTTCCTACAGGAGTGAAAGAACCGGATCTCCCCCGTCTCTCGATTCTCCAGCAAGAAACTATGCGAATAGTTCAGCTTGAACCGCCATCTTTGTGCGTCAAAAAGAGGATAGAGCGCTACCATCCAATCGGGCGGGGAGTTGAAAAGCGGGTGGTCCCATCTCACGTTCATCGTGGTTTGGTTAGGACCCGCCCGTTCCCACGATCGAATAGAACCCCAGTGGTTGAAGTATGCGTCCCTGATGGACGGGGGAGCGTCATTCAGATGGGTTCGAAGAATACCTTCCAACACATCGCGACCTTCGTTGGTACGGACACGGTTTTGCCCTCGGATAGAGTTATCGCTAGAGCGGGAAGAAAGTAAAGGAGAGGAAGAAGAAGAAGGAAAAGGCGGAGAGGAAGGAGGGGGTGGAGGGGAAGGAGGCGGAGGAGAAGGAGGGGAAGAAGGTGGAGGGGGCGGAGGTGGAGGGGGTGGAGGTGAAGGAGAAGGAGAGGAAAAAGTTTTCCTTTTTCGCCTTTTGGAACACTTTCCTTTGCGCTTGTGTCTCTTCAAGGCTTTAGCGTTCCGGAAGCGCGCTGAACAGACGGGGCACACTACCCGACTACTAGAGTCGGAAGATCGATCGGAAATGGAGGGGGGTGAGGGTGTGTAAGCGGGAGGGGGAGGACGTTTAACCGGTGAAGGAGGAGGGGGTGAGGCGGATTTTCTCTTTTGGCCGCGAGGAGAGGGGGATGGGGGAGGACGTTTAACCGGTGAAGGAGGGGGTGAGGAGGATTTTCTCTTTTTGCCGCGAGGAGAGGGGGGTGGGGGAGGAGGGGTCGGTGAGATATACCAGGTAGACTCAGAAGAACAAGAAGAAGAAGAAGAAGAAGGCGAAGGGGAAGAAACGGCGTAAGGAGATAGAGGAGAAAACGGTGACAGAGAAGGTGAAGAAGGGGGAGAAGAGGGAGGAGAAGAAGGGATAGGCACGGATTCAAAAAGGTGGCTGGAGGGTGAAGAAAATGGTAAAGGAGAAGAAGAACGAGAAGAAGCGGAAGAAGAAGAAGAAGAAGAAGAAGAAAAAAGCGCGGCGAGAGAGGGTTCGGGTAGCGCGTTGATAGGGGGTCTCGGTGCTACCCCGCCAGACGCGTGGGGATGTCGTAAAGCGTCATCCTCTTCCGGTTGAGTGGGCGACGGTTCCCGGTTTAACCGCACGGAAGGAGGAGGAGGAGGAGGAGGAGGAGGAGGAGGAGGAGGAGGATGGCGCGTTTGACTTTCCCAACCCGCCAGAAGGGGGCTGATCGCTACTCCGTGTCTGGCGGCGACGTGTTCTCTCATCCTGCTATGTCTGGAGTAAGAGACGGAACAATACGGACACGGAAAGCGTGGCTGTTCGGTTTCGGGCGCGTGGTATTTAGAAGGCTGCAGAAGAATCTCGGGTTCGGACCCGTGAACTTTTCTGTAATGCCTGTACATATTGCTACTTCTGGTATAACTCGCACCGCACGAGTTACATTTATAAAACCCTTTTTCTTTCCCTTCACCCGATCTATTTTGCTGCGGTCCCATGATTCGCGCACGCGCGCGCTACGCGCGAGCGCACACACACACACACACAAGCGCTACCCTAACCCTAACCTTAACCCACAGACAAGCGCGCCAATGCGTGCGCACTACACACACACAGACAAGCGCACCAACGCGCGTGCACTACACACACTACACACAATTATATATATATTAAAATATAGTTATATAGTAGTTATACGGCGGTTATACAGTAAAATATAGTTCTAGAGTTTTTATAAAATATTTTTATAATAGAGCTATACAGTAGTTATAGAGTAGTTATAAAACGGGACAATTCCATTTAAAACAGAAAAAAAATAAAAGAATCATCTCGGATCGTGCGAAGAAAAAGATGTCGCAAACACACAGACACAAAAGTTCAGCGGGTTGACCACATCCGGTTCAGCAGGCAGGCAGGCAGGCAGGCAGGCAGGCAGGTAGGTAGGGTTGAAAAGAATAAGAAAGTTCCACAAAAGTTCAGCGGGTTGACCACATGCAGTTCGGCAGAATACGAAACAATAAAAAAGTTCCACAAAAGTTCAGCGGGTTGACCACACGCAGTTCGGCAGAATACGAAACAATAAAAAAGTTCCACAAAAGTTCAGCGGGTTGACCACACGCAGTTCAGCGGAATAACAAAGAATATAAAAGTTCCACAAAAGTTCATTTTGTTCACAGCATCGAGTCCAGCGGGTGGGTTGACAGGTTCGGTCATGGTTGAGGGTCGGAGGAGAAGGTAGTAGGGGAGGCGCGATGAACGACACGGTTCTTCTTTTTCATTTTTCGTTTCACTTTTTCACAAACAGCTCGGGTAAAGATTGTTTTTTTTTTAAATTTTTCTCTCGCCCCTTTACCAGTTGGTCGGTGGTAGGATGCTGAGACCACCGTGTCGAATAAAAAAGACAAAGTTTTTCTTTTCTTCTTCTCTCTCTCTCTCTCTCTCTCTCTCTCTCTCTCTCTCTCTCTCTCTCTCTCTCTCTATCCCCACACGCTGTCAGCCAGGGCGCTAACCAACCGATCATAACGCAATCACACAACACACACTGATTCCCAGACCTGCCAGGCCGCTAACCAACCGATCATAACGCAATCACACAACGCTCCAACACACAGACCCCCATCCACCATAACGCAATCAATCATCCCCACCCGACAACCTGAACCGCCAACCCAAACACCCCGGGGGCGGAGCCAAGGAGCTCACCCACCACCGGGGGGTGGAGCCAAGCCGCTCACCCACCACCGGGGGGCGGACCAAGGGGTGGACCCGAGGCGGACCCCAGCCGGCCCGGAGCCGCGGCGCCTTGAGCCGAGGCGCCTTGAGCCGAGGCGCCTTGAGCCGCGGCGCCTTGAGCCGGGGCGGGGTGAATAACTAGCGCCCTCCACTACTATTATTTTATCAGCAACATTCATGATCATTTTGTTTAATGTTTGAAGACGATATGCGGTTGTATGTAGTGGTTATACATTTGGTGGGGACAATCCGTTTATGGAGAAACAGAGCCTATCCATGGAGTGCTACGCCCCTGCGCAAAGATTTGTGTTTTTAAATTGTCTCGGAGGGGGGAAAAACAGCATCCAGAAGCCGCAGGTCTTAGCACCTCCAAAACTAGAAGCCGCAGGTCTTAGCACCCCCAAAACTAGAAGCCGCAGGTCTTAGCACCTCCAAAACTAGAAGCCGCAGGTCTTAGCACCCCCAAAACTAGAAGCCGCAGGTCTTAGCACCCCCAAAACTAGAAGCCGCAGGTCTTAGCACCCCCAAAACTAGAAGCCGCAGGTATTAGCACCCCCAAAACTAGAAGCCGCAGGTCATAGCACCCCAAAAACTAGAAGCAGCAGGTCTTAGCACCCCAAAAACTAGAAGCCGCAGGTTTTAGCACCCAAAAAAACTAGAAGCCGCAGGTCTTAGCACCCCAAAAAACTAGAAGCCGCAGGTCTTAGCACCCCAAAAACTAGAAGCCGCAGGTTTTAGCACCCCAAAAACCAAACATTTTGGCACAAAAACAACAAAAGCCACAAGTCTTAGCACCCCCAAAACTAGAAGACGCAGGTTTTAGCACCCCAAAAACCAAACATTTTGGCACAAAAACAACAAAAGCCACAAGTCTTAGCACCCCCAAAACTAGAAGACGCAGGCTTTAGCACCCCAAAAACCAAACGTTTTGGCACAAAAACAACAAAAGCCACAAGTCTTAGCACCCCCAAAACTAGAAGACGCAGGCTTTAGCACCCCAAAAACCAAATGTTTTGGCACAAAAACAACAAAAGCCACAAGTCTTAGCACCCCCAAAACTAGAAGACGCAAGTTTCAGCACCCCCAAAAACAAGCTTCAAGTTCTGACACTCGAAAAATTTGGAAGCCATAAGTTTGGGCACTGCAAAAAATGAATTTGCGTCGTGTTCCGGAAAATGAGCACCCCTGCAGTAACTAGACTTCAAACATGACCATCAACATCATCACTGTCAACAGTTGTTCATGACACTTACAGCATATTAGCACCCCTGCAGTAACTAGACTTCAAACATGACCATCAGCATCATCACTGTCAACAGTTGTTCATGACACTTACAGCATATTAGCACCCCTGCAGTAACTAGACTTCAAACATGACCATCAACATCATCACTGTCAACAGTTGTTCATGACACTTACAGTATATTAGCACCCCTGCAGTAACTAGACTTCAAACATGACCATCAACATCATCACTGTCAACAGTTGTTCATGACACTTACAGTATATTAGCACCCCTGCAGTAACTAGACTTCAAACATGACCATCAGCATCATCACTGTCAACAGTTGTTCATGACACTTACAGTATATTAGCACCCCTGCAGTAACTAGACTTCAAACATGACCATCAACATCATCACTGTCAACAGTTGTTCATGACATTTACAGTATATTAGCACCCCTGCAGTAACTAGACTTCAAACATGACCATCAGCATCATCACTGTCAACAGTTGTTCATGACACTTACAGTATATTAGCACCCCTGCAGTAACTAGACTTCACACATGACCATCAACATCATCACTGTCAACAGTTGTTCATGACACTTACAGCATATTAGCACCCCTGCAGTAACTAGACTTTTGGTCAAGCACATCCTTGAAATTCACCAAGTCTTTCAGTCGACAGGGAATGGGTAACTGGTCAATTCTCGCTGCACGCCCGGGCTGACAGCCGACACTGCGTGACACGGCCAGCCGAGCCAGCTGTTGCAGAGGGGTAGGGGTGTGAGCCGCCTCCTTCACGAGTTCATAGCATCTCTTTAGGTCTTCACTCTCCTCTGCCTTTCTCTCTACCTCCACATCGTTTGCAACAGCAACCAGTTGTTTGTGGGAGTACGCTCCGCACGCCAGAGTCAAGTCTACAAGATCCGGGAGATTGTACGTGAAAGAACACCTCAAAGCGCAGTTGCTTGGGAATGTGTGGAACATTCTGCCTTGCCTCAGGGGACAATCAATCCAATATACAAACCCTTCTAGCGACCTTGTTACCATGTCTCTTTGGAACGGCGCCAAACCTGCGGCCAGCAAAAGACGCACCATCTCTATCTTTTGTGCTTTGCTGAAGCAACTTACCACTGCCGAGAACAGTAAGGAGTTGTGGAACTTGTCCAGAATGTACACAGAGGGATCCATGCGATCCAGTAAAGCCTTCACCGTGTCCATTTTAACATAGTGGACGGCTTTATGAAGAAATTCACGGAGACATGGCAACTCTGTGCTTCCGTCGCAAAGTGCCAGGGCAAGGTGGAACCACCTTCTGTCCTTGTCAACATCCAGGTGCAGTTCCAAGATCCTCTCCAGCACAAAACGGTTTTGACAGCGCCTGTAGTGCTTCAGAACGTAAGCCACCTTTTTGTTCCTGATCAACAGGGCGTAGTCCCACAGGCCCCGCTTCTCACAGGCTCCACTCAGACCAATGCTATTATTCAGTTCATGAAGCTTATAATCATACCTGCAGATATCTTTAGTGATAGGGTAGGCTGCCAGGATAGCGGCCCCTGCGGAGAAGGACCCTCCTTGCTCTTCTGGTTTATTAACCAGAAATAGGAGGGACTTCACGTTTTCAGGGTCAAGATCCAGAGAAGGCATTGAGGCGATTGTTTCAACCAGGTCCCAATCTTTGAAGACCACAGCCAGGACAAATGCCAGGTTGGCATGACTGTTGTCCACACACCACTGCTTTGCCCTGGACACCACACTCGCTGGACAACATTTTATCACATGCAATACATATCGAGCTAGCTCCCCGTTTCTTCCCTTGCAGGTCTTGACCCACAGAGCAGCCAATGGAGCAATATCCGACCTGCAGGAATCATCCACGATAAACTGGACCACACACGCTACAGCTAGCCGCATTGCATCCTGGGAAAAACGTTCCTGCTTTTCTATTATCACACGGTAAAGATTGAACAGCACAGTCCATTTTTTCACCTTGAGCAAAACATGATTGAGAATATGGACTTCAACCCAATCAAAGTCAGAAATGATTTGCCCTTTCTTGTTTTCACAAATTTTGTCTATGAAGTCTGGCCTCTCTGTTGCCGCACAGGTGTAGGCATATTTTATATCACCCCAGGCTGCAAAACATCTGTGATGCTCCATGCGTTTCTTACACAAGGCCAAAAAACAGTCTGGATAGTTAAATTTCAGGCTCTTCTGAATGGTCTCTCTGAACATCGCCAAGCAGGTGTCCAATCGAGCACGATAGGTGACCGTGTACTTTTCCTTTTTCTTTGGGAACCAGTTTATAAATGCTACCACTAGTACCAGGCTGGGATTTCCCAATGACTGGGCAGCCTTCCCCTCCCATTGTGCTGGCTGGGAGCAAGAGGCTGAATGTGGATCTGGTGGATCACATGGAAGGTCCTGAAACAGAACAGGAAAACAATAAGAATATGCATGGTGAAGAGAAAGAACATGCATTCTCTTGAACTGACCTGTTACCATGATCTTACAACAGGCGCACAGCAACAATGTGTATGGTACTGATGGTATGAAAGAGGGAGTGAAAGCAGGAATTGTGGAATGAATGAAAAGAAGGAATACAAATTATTGAATACAAAAAACAACAATGTGTATGGTGGAGATGGAGAAAATACATTGTGTAGAACTGAGCCATTACCATAATCCTGAAACAGAACAGGGACTGGATTACCATAATCCTGAAACAGAACAGGGACTGGATTACCATGATCCTGAAACAGAACAGGGACTGGATTACCATGATCCTGAAACAGAACAGGGACTGGATTACCATGATCCTGAAACAGAACAGGGACTGGATTACCATGATCCTGAAACAGAACAGGGACTGGATTACCATGATCCTGAAACAGAACAGGGACTGGATTACCATGATCCTGAAACAGAACAGGGACTGGATTACCATGATCCTGAAACAGAACAGGGACTGGATTACCATGATCCTGAAACAGAACAGGGACTGATGGATTACCATGATCCTGAAACAGAACAGGGACTGATGGATTACCATGATCCTGAAACACAACAGGGACTGGATTACCATGATCCTGAAACAGAACAGGGACTGATGGATTACCATAATCCTGAAACAGAACAGGGACTGGTGGATTAATAAACTCCTGAAACAGAACAGGCAAGCAATTTTCATAACAAAGGTGAATATGAAGAACGCACATCCTGTACTGTGATTGACCTTTTATCCTAAAACTAATAAAAACACACCAGGTAAATAATATCATGCTAAGTTAACAAGGGTGCTGCAGAGAAATGGAAACATTTTATTCACTGCTCTTGCTCACCCAAAGATCTTCCCTCAACACCAAGCTATTTCCCTTCTCTTCTACCTGCTTTTTCAACTCAAAGTTAAAGTCAATAGGGCATTTGCCACGAGTGTTCGTTCTCTATACTAGACTACTAATTTGCCCGCACTCGTTCTGCCCGAGTTACGCTGACCTTTCTAATTCAACTCTCTAAACTCAACTCAGTGAATTTCAAGGTCGTCCTCACGTGGCAAATGCCCTATTACCCTTACAATATTAACATTTAATTTTGCTTTTGCAGAGGATATTGTCTGTTGGAGGCGAGACCTTTAAAAAACCACTTTTATGAACAGTTAATAAATCACCTCCCTTACACTGAAATGATACACATGAACATGTTCATTACTCCATCAAAGGAATAAGTCGCTTCAGTTGTCTATTCCATATAAATTGCATATGGAAAACATGCATGAACCTTTTTGATATTTTAGGCAGAGACTCTGACTGAATACAGGTCCTACAGCACAGCCCCCTGTCATGGTGCTCGATCACAGGACATCAAAATCCTGTGCTTGTGTCTTGAATACCTTACTACAAGTGACTGAATACAGGTCCTACAGCACAGCCCCCTGTCATGGTGCTCGATCACAGGACATCAAAATCCTGTGCTTGTGTCTTGAATACCTTACTACAAGTGACTCAATACAGGTCCTACAGCACAGCCCCCTGTCATGGTGCTCGATCACAGGACATCAAAATCCTGTGCTTGTGTCTTGAATACCTTACTACAAGTGACTCAATACAGGTCCTACAGCACAGCCCCCTGTCATGGTGCTCAATCACAGGACATCAAAATCCTGTGCTTGTGTCTTGAATACCTTACTACAAGTGACTCAATACAGGTCCTACAGCACAGCCCCCTGTCATGGTGCTCAATCACAGGACATCAAAATCCTGTGCTTGTGTCTTGAATACCTTACTACAAGTGACTCAAACATATTCTTAACTCTACTCCTTCACTTTAAAGGGGCACCTGTACGGATGAGTTTTTGCCAGAAACACGTCGAGATCACCAGGAAAACACCCTTTACAGAGATCGTAACACTCACTTTGCTCTGGTTTCCCATAAATCAAACAGTCAAATCGGCGATTCCTCCTTGGTGGAGGTGCTGGAAGTCAAATTCTTTCAATGGCCGCCTGAGTTCAGACCAAATCTTTTGCACAAAATTTTCACAATACAAACCTTTTTAAAAAAATGTTATACAGTTTAGCTAAAGGAATTTCACTCACAACAAAGAAAATAGTTCCAATTTTTCCCCCTGCACAACAAAAAAGAAAAAGCTTCAACCACATGAGTGACCTCCACCCACCCCATCCAAAATGGCTTCTCTCTCCTGCATCTCTGCCAAGGAGGAATCGCCGTTTTTTTGACGGCTTGATTTCTAGGAAACCAGAGCAAAGCGAGTGTTCCCATTCTTGAGACGGCTGTCTTTCTGGTGATCTCGACGTGTTTCTTGCAAAAATTCATCCATCAGGGTCCACCTTTAACCAAAAGTTGATGTGTTAGATATCATGGGGTGCCAGCAAGAGCTGCTTACCCTTATCTCAAAAGAATGAATTAAAATCTGTTTTAACGTCCTCCGGTCTGAAACAGACACATATGGGACATTAGTAGATATAAAGATGGTGGGAACAATCCTGGAGGCAATGCCTGGAGGCAGTGCAACTCCAGGAAAGTCCCAAATTTTTAACGATACAGATGTATAAACTGCTGTAGTATAATCTCAAAAGGAAAAACTGTGTTTTACGTCCTCTCGGTCTGGAACAGACACATATGGGACATTTGTAGATACAATGACGGTGGGAACAATACTGGAGGCAATGCCCGGAGGCAGTGCAACACCAGCAAAGTCCTGATTTTTTAACAATACAGATAGGTGTAGCAGCAACCACGCCTCGGTTAAACCTAATCGGCTATGGTACCGCCACAATTACTATTTATAATCTCAAAAGAAATATTGAAGGCAGAGACAGTTGTCGCAGACATCCCCGGAATAAAACATTACAAAATGTATATGATGACAGAAACATTGGACTTGTAAGAGTTGCATTGTCTTCAACTTGAGAATAGGGAATGTTCGGAAATAGCCAAGGGACATAATTTTGCGGTTTGCGTGAGAGACCTTTCATTAATTGGTAGGACAAACACACAGGGAATGTTCGGAAATAGCCAAGGGACATAATTTTGCGCTTTGCGTGAGTGACCTTTCATTAATTGGTAGGACAAACACAAAAAATAGAAAATGTTCGCAAATAGCAAAGGGACATAATTTTGCGCTTTGCGTGAGTGACCTTTCATTAATTAGGACAAACACAACAATAGGAAATGTTCACAAATAACAAAGGGACATAATTTTGCGGTTTGTGCGAGTGACCTTTCATTAATTGGTAGGACAAACACAACAATAGGAAATGTTCACGAATAACAAAGGGACATAATTTTGCGGTTTGTGCGAGTGACCTTTCATTAATTAGTAGGACAAACACAACAATAAGAAATGTTCACGAATAACAAAGGGACATAATTTTGCGGTTTGTGCGAGTGACCTTTCATTAATTAGTAGGACAAACGCCCTGTGGGTAACAATCTGATTCTGTAGTAAAAAACAAAATATATATATATTCTTTTTTTTCCGAAAATCGTCTATTGCCAAAATCTCCCTCACCTTTTTCGCAGGCGTGGTGGTTTCCTTCGCTGTTCTCTTCTTCTCTGTCTTCACCGTCTTCGCCCTGAACACAGACCCCAGTCACGGGAATTAGAGAAGACAAAAAAGACTGAAAATTGGGGTCTGGAAGCAGGCATAGGAACAAGGAATAAAAAACAACTTAAAACCATGTGTGTTGGGATACAGCCCCCAGACAATGAAGATTCTTCTGTTGTCTAAGCCTAAAAACAGTATTAGAGATAAGACTGATATATTTAGTTCATTTTGCATTCATTTATAACCAATAACTTAAGTTTTACTCATTGGGCTTCTTTTTTTTTTATCTCATAAATGTCCTCTTGGACCATCAAAAAGCTGAAACTTGCAAAAGAAAGACTGAAGAGGACCATCAAAAAAGCTGAAATCAGCCAAAAGACTGACAATTCCCATGCCTGCACACTTTCTTACAATCAACAAACATAAAAAATGTACCGAAAAAGAAACTTGAACACAACGATCGGTGATATTGTACTTAACGTTTCCTCCCCTCCCTTCACCCCCCCCCCCCCCTCAAACTTTTGCTTTGAAAATATCATTGAGAATCTACATTCTGCCAGTCTCATGGGTGCAACTCCAAAATATATATATATAAAAAAGGTAAAGGTAAAGATGCGCCGCCCTCTCCTCCATTTCTCGTTCTTTCCATTTCTTCAGTCTTCTTCATCCTCTATCGTTTGCTATATTTAACACTAATTTTCATCCATTTACATAATTAAACACATGCATTCAATAATAGTAGAAGATAAAGGCAAGAAGGAAAAAAACGCAATGAACCAGGACTGTGACAAATGCTCCGCGGCTGTTGTGTGTACTGCACTACATAGGGGGGTGGGGGGGTCCTATTATTAGATAATGGCCTTTATCATGACTGCGATTAATTATTCAACAAAGATAATTCGCTCAAAAAGTTGATAAGATACAGCTTTATGTTTGGTAAGAAAGGCAGGTGTGAAAATGTGTGGAGAGCTGAGAAATGTAAGAGGGGGGGGGGGGGCACATCTTTACTAGAGTTGAGAACCGGTTAAAAAATCTGAACCGGTTTTTAAAACGCTTTTTTTTTTTCCCTCTTCGAACCGTTTTTTTTTAACCAGTACTCGCATCACTAGTTTCACCTATGCAAACACATATTTATTTGTCAGAATATTCACACATGCATGCGCACACACACAATAAAGAAACTTATGACACACACTCAACTCAACACTCAGTCAAAGTCAAAGCCATACACCACCACAAACTAGAAACAGCTACTCTTGGTTTACAAACGCCCAATCTGCGCTGAGAATCAGTGTTGTTCTTCGAAAAGAATGCGTTATTCTAAGAAAAAATTTACTTTCAGTTTGCAGTTAAAAAAACCGGTTCACAGCAACTCGAACCGGTTTTTCGAACCGCGAAGATTTAGCACCGGTTTTTCGGTTCAAACCGGTTTTATTCCCCACCTCTAATCTTTACCTTTACAGAAAAAAGAACCCTGAAAGGCTGGGTTCCTGGCGGGGTACAGGTTCACAGCCCTGCTGAGGGCTTCAGGGGGTCAATGACCCTCTGAAGCTGAATCAGTAACTGAATAAAATCAGTTATGAACATATTTTAGATACCGTAAAAACTGGACTATAAGACGCACCTGTATATAAGCCGCATCCCTTAAATTGACAAAATATTAGGTATTGAAGCCGCACCAGTTTATAGGCCGCAGAGAAAATTCACTGTACACAATGAGTACAAAGCAGCACAAATATAGAAATGTTCCTATCAGAGCATGGGTATTTAATGTTTTCAGATACTTTCAGATACATTAAACATGAGATTTGAATCCATTGATTACCAAAACCAGTTTTGAGTCTAAAGAAGCTCAAAACAGGCTGAAGAATGTGGCCAGAAACAGATGTAATCATACTGATAAATGTAGAAAGGGAAAACCCCCACAGATAAGCCGCATCAGTCTATAAGCCGCATGGGCCAAAGTTGAGGAAAAAAGTAGCGGCTTATAGTCCGCATTTTACGGTAGCTTTCCTACCATTCAAGAAAAAAGTACCGTATTTTTTTCTGACTATAACTATAAGAAAAGGCGCACCTTTGTGTAAGGCGCACCCCCCAAATTTTAGCCAAATTTCAGATTTTGTGACTATATTTTCTTACTAATTCATCAGTCACATTATAAGGCGCAGGGGTCTCAGTCTAGGAAAAAAAAGTATCGCCTTATAGTCAGAAAAATACGGTATATGTATATATTTATTTTTATTTTTTTCATTTAAAACCACAATTTATACCACACAAAAATTGGGGGGGGGGGGGGGCGGTAAAATTTTTTGGACACTAACAAAAAAAGGAACTCCCTTGACAGGTAAAATTAAAACAAAACAAAACAAAACAAAGGGTTCTTCCAATCCTTACGAGAAGGGAAAAAAAGTTGCACCTATGCATTGGATCTATTTCATAAAAAATGAAAGAAACAGAATTTGAGATTCAGATTCATAAACATAACGGGGGTGTCTTGTCAGTTCTGCTACATCTCAGCCTCAAGAAATCAAAGCAACCAACACCATACTGTTAACCTGCATTCAAATTGCCAGAATTCTTAGACAAAATATCAATATGAAAAGAAAGACTACTACAGTACAGTGAACCTAACCTCCCTTATAAGACTCCCTCCCACCATAAGACCTACTATTTCTCTGAGACATTGCCCTTCTTTGTAACTTATGTAAGTGTTAAAACTACCTCTCTTATAAGACCCCTCCCTTATAAGACCACATTTTGGAATGAATGAAAAATGGTGTGTTTAACGTCCTCCGGGTCTGAAACAGACAATATGGGACATTTGTAGATACAAAGATCGTGGGAACGATACTGGAGGCCAATGCCCGGAGGCAGTGCATCTCCAGTTAAAACAAAACAAAACAAAGGGTTCTTCCAATCCTTACGAGAAGGGAAAAAAACGTTGCACCTATGCATTCTTGGATCTATTTCATAAAAAATGAAAGAAACAGAATTTGAGATTCAGATTCATAAACATAACGGGGTGTTTGTCCCCCCCCCCCCCCCCCCCCAATTTTGTTACATCTCAGCCTCAAGAATTTATATTTTTAAAAAACACCATAATGTTAACCTGCATTCAAATTGCCATAATTCTTAGACAAAATATCAATATGAAAAGAAGGACTAATAGAAACACCCCCAAAAAAGGAAAAGAAATGAAGAAAAAAAGGAACTTATTTGGATTTAAGGCAATGATAACAGGCCATTTGCCACAAGCTAGCGACCTTGAACTTCAATTAAGACTAGGAATAAATAAAAAATTCACCGCTAGTATTACGGGCAAAACATGCGGGTAGTATTATAGTCTAGTCCACAGTACAACTACCCGTGGCAGATGTCCTATTATGATAAAATATTTTAAAATGCGATTACTGTATTTTACGGACTAATATAAGGCAATAAAACTTTTTGTTTCCCAGACCGAGACCCCTTGCACATTATAATGTGACATTGATCGCCCCATGGGGATACCAGGGGGTCTTTCGTATTTAAAAAAAGGTTCCCCCCACCTTCTGGAAGTTCTGTGCTTATAACTTCCTCTAATTTTTCACTCTCTTTGACTCTGCCTTGTCCCTTTGCTTTCTATCATGTACTATTTTTTTCTTCGGACATATTTGGCCCCATTCTCGTCTCCTGCCTTTGTCAAAAAACATCTTCCAAAAATCATTTTCTCCTTTGAGCTACCCCGCAATCGGAATGTGTCGGCTGTACGCAGCGGGGAGACCAGTGAAAACTTCAAAACAGGACACATAATGTACCTTAACCCATTATGGCCATATGGCCTGGGAATGCAGAATAATAATGCCCGTAATACTAGTTTTGCCCGTAATACTAGCATTATTATTATAGTAACTAAGTAAGAAACTATAAAAACAAAATCTGAATTTAGTGGTAAATTTCGAGGGTGAATCAGGTGTGCCTTGTAGTCCGTAAAATACGATAATCTTGGTTTCTTTAAATAAAAATTAATAAAAAGTTAAAAAAACAGAATGAAGCGTGTGCAAACACAAACACACACACAATCAGATTAAAACTGACCTGGGTGACAAAGGCTCATCATCTTCGGACACTTCCTCTCTTTCACGCTTGACTGGGTTTACGTTTCCTGAGCGACATTTCCTGTAAAATACATGTTACGCTCAATGTCAACAATTGTAGAAAATTGCAGATCTCAATGTGAGGCTAGTGAACATTAGGCAACTGATGTGTGGATGATAAGCACTTCTAACGATAAAATTGCGACGGAACTTGGAGGGCGCATGAACCTAATAGAAAACATAGAATGAGAAAAACCTACTGCTTACCCTGGGCTGACCATTAAACCCCCCAGTTCAGCCGAGAAGGTCCAGGCCCCACTTCCAGAAGCAAAAAAAGAAAAGAAAATCCCCAGTGGTCAGTACTGCAGGCTCAGATCACAAAAAAAAAAAAAAAAAAAAAAC
>JAGGCT020004076.1:821090-847748 GCA_017654935.2 Phymorhynchus buccinoides | reverse complement strand
ACGTGTTGGCTGTACGCAGCGAGGAGACCAAGTGAAAACTGAAAACCGGACTGGACATATACGTACGATACCCATTAACGGCCCGCCATATGGCCTGGGAACGCAGAAGAATAACATGGAACAAAGAGTATCCAACTATGGGAAAGTAATGAAACATTAGCACTGAACAAATGACAAAGGCCTTAGATTTGTACAATTTGGCTTGTTAAGGGTTACTATGATCTGAACGCATCAATAGCATAATTTAAAAACAGGGTGCTAATGCTTAGTTAATCTAATCTAGAAAACCAATACCCCCACAGAGGCTTCACATTGTTTTCAGACTACTGGGCATAATTAGTATTAGGTATTAGGATAACTTTATAGTACACAGAGGCGTCTCTGTTAAATTCGGGTTTGCTCCCACCTGGAAGAAGCGCGTCGCAGCCGGAGGCGCGCCACCCATTTTTTTATTTTAAATTTGCAAATCGATTTATGACCCATGGCTGCACGAAATGAGGGGTCCATTTTTAAAATGATGGGTCACTTATGTGGCACAATTATTTTTGTGGGTGCACACATGTGTCTGATAAAAAATAAAAACACTTACCGGTAGTTTATTTAGCAAAACTACTAGTGGCTATGAAGATATAATTGGAAAAGGCCAAAACGGACAGCTTTTGAAGTTTAAAACTTTTCTTTCATTGTCATGAATTATCAATCATGGAAATGTGTTTACATGCGCCATTATTAACAAGAATGAGTCAATGGCGTGGGCGCACTGACAATCTGAAGCTCTGCAACAATATTAATTCAAACAGAAATACAAAGCAAAAATGTATGAGTGAGGGAGAGAAAGGGGGGAGAGAGAGACAGAGAGCATAGATCTCTGCATTGGTACCAAGTACTAATTAGAATGTGGCTATCATCTGGGTGCTGTAAATTGATATCTGAGTGTAATGGTGTGTGTGTGTGTGTCAATGCAAAATTTAAAAAAGTAATTCCAAGCCAAGTTCTTCGAAATACACTAGTCCCACATGCATCTGGGCAGAGGAATACAACATCTCATTTGGACAGCCGTTCTTGTGAAGCCTGCTTTGACAGCCGTGATGCACCAGAACAGTCATGCATCTGTGCTCTTGACTGTAAATCATCACCAGATCAGTCATGCACCTGTGCTCTTGACTCTGTAAATCATCACCAGATCAGTCATGCACCTGTGCTCTTGACTCTGTAAATCATCACCAGATCAGTCATGCATCTGTGCTCTTGACTCTGTAAATCATCACCAGATCAGTCATGCATCTGTGCTCTGGACTCTGTAAATCATCACCAGATCAGTCATGCATCTGTGCTCTTGACTCTGTAAATCATCACCAGATCAGTCATGCATCTGTGCTCTGGACTCTGTAAATCATCACCAGATCAGTCATGCATCTGTACTCTGGACTCTGTAAATCATCCGGTTCTCTCTTTACAATAAAGGGACACACTTTGAAAAACACAGATCTATAAATGAATTTCGCTACCCAGTTTTTGTCAGTTTTCCTTTTTTTTTAGCCCCTAAAGTTAATGTGAGGCATGTTTTGCTGTTCACTCCTTTCTTTACTTTTTTGTTTTAAATCTCCATGCATGAAAATGCGTGTGCTTTTGTTTTGTTACTGTACTTGTGTGACAGTTGTGTGAGACCACAAGGTAATTTCTCTTTAACAAGATAAAGATCAAGTGTTTTTGACTTTGATGGAATCGTTTAGTTTACCGTCCATGGCATCACCGTGAATGTAGACTAGACCATATCATATCATATCATATATGGCATATATATATTATAGGCTTTTAAATAGCCTTTAGCCTTCTACATGTGTATTTCCTTTTAGTTTATAAGGAAATGCAATTTAAAACTTTTTGTTTTGCTTTGTTATTATTAAAAAAAATTATTATTATTAAGAGTACAACAAAAAGTCAACATACAATGAAACAAGCAAACTGATCTGCATACTAATTAATTACTTGAATACTTATGTTAGTATGGAAGCAATAATCTTCCCAAAATTTATCTAATTTGTTTTTTAAACTATTGAGTGTTCCTGCGGTTGCAGTATCATTTGGTAGTGAATTCCAATTGTTAATAACCCTGTTAGTGAAAAACATTTGCATAAATATTCTTCGTATGAACTATAATGATTTTAATAGCTTTAAGGAGTGTGCTCTAGTGGTAGAGTTACTAAGAGAAACAAAGTGTAGATCTATTTCACATTTGTAGTTGTAACAATTAATTATGCACTAGGCGAGTCCGCAGCAAACTGCATTGAGCCGGTTTGGTTCTGTCACAAACTGTGCCTTTGCTTTGAATTAATTATTGATCGATATGTTCTTAGCATAGACCGTATATTAACATCTAGACATCTGCCTGACCGAAGTCCCCACGTTCTATACCAACAGAACCATCAACTTGATGATGGTGGTTGGGAAAATAAAGAAGTTATAACACGAACAGGGCTCCCAATAGTCCCGCAAAACAAGGGGTCCCAGGGTCTCCTTCACTTGCGGGATAGAGGGTCCCTGTGCCGCAGTGGCATTGCAAATGTTTTGTCTAGTAGCATCCTTGGGACCCCCTGCACATTCTTTTAGAGGGTCCTGTAGAACTTGGAGCCCTGACGAAATTATCTTTAAATCATATCACGCTCACTTAGCTACTCAGTACTCTTACCACCTTGGCCGGTTACTAAACTTACAGTTGCACACTACCGGCAACCCCAATGGCCCAAGCTTAGAAAATCAAGTCTAGATCTAACAGTACATCTGACACATCAAATCAACAATTTTTTTATCAAGATAAAGGTTAAAAACTAGTACTGACTAACTTCGGACCACTACTAGACCGGATCATGATAAGTAAGAGACAAAAATAAGCCTTCTCACTCCTTCAACGTCTGACACCCGCCGATTTCCAACATGTCTGACTAAAATGTCTAGGTGGATTCGATTTGATTGGCTTGGAAGTAAGGAGTAATCGAATATTTTTACCACGTGGCGTGTGCTTGTGCGTCGAGGTTAGCGTTAGCTTCCCAAGCAGAGAGAGGAGGTGGAGAGGCGGGTGTAGACAAAAGCTGTGGATGTATGCTGGAATCTCGCATTATTTGCACATATGTGTTAAGATTATACAATCATGAATAAGTGTTAGCGCTTCCAGCGCTCCCAGTTGAGCGCCTAGCTAGCTAACTTTTTCTTTTTTCATCAACATTGTCCAATCATGGCGATCGTTTATTTTGATCTGTAAAGGTCCTCACTTTCTTAAAACAGAGATACAGAAGGATTAACCCCCTCCCTTTCACCCCCATCCCACCTCCCCCTCCCCCTCCCCCCGCCATCCCCCCCCCTTCAACACGCCCCACCCCCCCCGGCACATAAGTATTAGAGACGGGGATGCATAGTCGAAATTGGGGACGCATAGATCGAGAAGGGACAAAATAGTGAAGAGGCCGCGAGGTCTAATGTCCTAACTAAAATACCTGGCCTGACCTGACCTGAGCTGACCATTATTAATTATGTAGACAGGGACACACATAGTCCTTCTCTCGGCATACATCGTATCAGAGGACAATGAGTTATGCCAGCATATAACCAGAATCGACCCAATGCTGGCAAATCCCTACTGGCACACACTGCATTTGCCAGCACGGGAGGCCCAGCAATGTCAAAGTACATATAGGATCGATGCTGGCGTGCCAGAATAGGTCTGATTGAAGGACTGATGCTGGCCAGCACTTGCCATGTCATTTGCCATCACGTTGCCAATGTAAGAACGATGCCGGAATGTTTACAGGGTTGCTTCGCAATTATTAACATCGTGTCCAGAAATGGAAGAGTTACCCCACACATAATTTTAGTTTTGTTGCTTATGTTTTCCCTTTTGGGTGCCCAAACCCCCTTTTGTCACCAGTAGCAAAGAACGCACCTTTTTGTCACCAGTAGCAGAGAATGACTCTAATGTCCTTTTTTTCTTCTTGCTCCATTCTTCTTTCCTCCTTTATTTTGTTCTCTCTCACATAACTTTAAAGGGCTTCGCACACTAGCGTCAAGATCTCGAGATCGCGGCGATTTTTTGCTGCAAGGCGCAGTTTGATGCGCCGCTTGCGTGTGAGAGATTCGCGGCGCGGCAGGATTTTTGATGCGTAGCTGCGCGATTTTGTGTTGCTCGAGAATAGATGCGGCTCTAATTTTGATGCTCAAGATCGCAGAGATCGTGAAACTAGCCAATCACAACGGACGGAAGGACCATAACTCAGATTGAAGAAAAAAAATATTGTTGTTTCTAAGAGGAGGTTTGACGCTAGAGTAATCTTTCCTTGCTTTCCAAATAAGGAAGTTCGAGCGACAAGAGGCGAAGCGACAAGAGTCGTGTGTGAGAACACCACTGCCTCGCTACAATGTGTGCTGTGATGCAGGCGTCAACGCGTCAAGGCGTTGCTCTGAGAAACAATTGACGCCTGATGCTAGTGTGCGAAGGCCCCTTTATTCTCCTCTCCTCTCCTGCCTCAATTCCCCAGTCCATTTCCTTCATCATGTTCATTGTCCCGTTTCCATGTCGACTTTTAGTTGTTCATCCTCGCCGATGATTTGTTGTTGCTGTTGGTGGTGGTGGTCCTATTGCCTGAATCACCACCAAGTGGCGTTACTCTCATGCAGCTCATTCCGAGTCCCTGCCCGAAACCTTACCCTGGATTGTCCAGTCGCGGACCCCGAAACTGGAAGGTCCATGGGGAGAGCATGATTGTTAGGCCGTCAGGAGGCAACCAACCGCAGAGGAGACACTGCACTGCTGCCGAGTCACTTCGATGGAGTTCAGTAGAGCCTGTTATGAGCATCAATGGTCGTTTATGCAGCTTGTTTGGAAAACATTCCTCTATGTTCAACAGCGAGCAGACAATTGTGGTATAACTGAATTATTTTTGTTCGGCAATTTGAATCTTTCCCTTGTGTGTGTGGTGTGTGTGTGTGTGTTGGTGTGTGTTGTGTGTGTGTGTTGTAACAGTTTGATCAATTCCTGGCGTCGCACTTCCATAGAATAATGGATAAAGACGGTTTGGTGTCGTCACAACCCATTTACGTGCCTGTCCTCCATCAGGATGAGATTCCTGTGGGCCCTGACGACTTGAGCTACAAGAAGGTCATTTATTTTTACTTGTTATTTGGTGTATTCTAACCACAGAGACTTATCTCTGTGAAATTAAGGCTGCTCCCCCCCGGAGAGTGTGTTGCCACAAGCGCAGCACCTACCATTTTTTTGAAGGGGTTGAGGATGGGGTGGACTTTGGAAACCTAGCCTCAACTTTGGTCATACCATGCAGCTGAGATTTCTCCAAGCGCTTTTAACTGCCTTTGGATTTTTACGTGTGTAAAGCGCACTGGTCAGACTAGATTTAAGTCCCCATCTGACGAAGGACTCGATGATATTTCGATTTTCCCCTCGAACTCGGGAGAAAGGGCAAGGCCGGGATTCGAATCCCGGTCACTCACACATTGAAATTGGCAGGCGTGAAGCGAGAGCTGCTTATTGTTTTCACCGCTGTCTGTCTGTTAGTTCCTGGCTGGTTGACTGTGTGGCTGACTGACTTTGCATGTTACCACGACAGCGCTTAACACTTCCAACACAACCCCTCTTGCTGCGCCGCGTGCCGTCAGCATACAGCAACGAACGCGTGAAAATTCCCCCATGACACTCGATTTTGGCCCTTTACCTTCTCTACATGATGTGGAGATCGGAAAAAACAGTACTTTCTTTTTTGTATGGGGTGTAGATTCATCTCTTATCCTTTTAATGATTTACATTTCGAAACCATTCCGTTCTTTGTGTTAAACTGAACGATCTTGAAACAGCTACTCCGCTGCAAAGATCCGTCATAGAAATTCCAGGACTTAGGTACAGGCACCTCGTGCCTGAAAAAGTAGTAGGGTCATTGCTTTTGTGCACATTTAAATCACTTAATTTACTGGTAGTGACTTGGTTAATGTGTCACACCAAAGTACTCTAACAGGGTAAGATGGATTACTTAAGAGCTCGGCGACCGGCTGATAAGTTATCGTTATTGTTAAGCAGTACCTTTTCAACATTGGAGGCTATCCAAAAACTGAGGACTGGAATTTGAATGGAGAATTCAACTGGCCAATCGACGTAAAATGTGTCCTTTTAAATGGACATAACAGTGTTTCTGTCCTCACTACTCCATATAGGGAAAAGAGACCGGATGCTTTCTTCCCTTTAGAATATCTTTGTCAGACTACGCAGGAGGGGTCAATTATTTACTATAACACCATTGTGTTTCGAATTCTGCAAAAACTCGCCACAGTTACTTTTAGAAAAACCGTCCTCAGGTGAAGACTTGGCTGTTGCTATCTTCTCGCAACGTGTTCGCAACGGAATACTCGGGTGTTGCGAAAGTTAACGGGGGGACCCTAGAATGCTCAAATTTACGTCAGATCAGATCTGATATAGACCTCTAAAACTATCGTTTAATTCTACAAAGAATATTCATTGAAAACGTTTTTGCCACTGCAAATATCGTAAAAGTGAACAAATGTTTTAGCATAAATTACCTTCTGTTTACTATCCACATGGGCCGAATGCAAGACAACTCAGACGATACAAACATCTTCCTGCAGATCAAAAACTGGATAGTATTTTGAATTTTAATGGCGCATTCTCCGTTTTGGGAACCAGATTGCTCAGTTATGACCTGCAATCGCTTAGTTGAAAACACATTGGTTTTTTTTTCTAAAATTTAAGTTGTATTATTTTGAAATGATGGCAAGCCATAACAGGAGTGCCTGATGTATCAACCTCAACAGAAAACCAAACCTCCATCGATTTGACATTGAATATTCTTCCTGAATTGGGCTGTCCAATACTAGTTTGGGAACAGAAGAAAGACAACACGTTAGGGAGTGAATCACTTTCCTAGTTGTTTTGTGGTTTAAAATTATATAAACAAATAATTAATGATGAAGAAGAAGTTGAAGATTAATTAAATCCCCCTAATTATTTTTTTTACAATAGGGGCAGAATTGGGGGTCCCCCTCCCTATGAGTCCCCAACTTTCCCCTTATTGTTATCAATGGATCCATAATGCCGAATTTTATACATGAAAGACCACTTGATGTTGTTTAATGAAAATGTTCCAGAAAAGTTTGTGTTAATTGTCTGTTGCTGAAAAAATCAATGGCCCCAAAGGTAATTGCTTAATAATGAATAAGAAATACAGAGGAAATGGCCTTGGTGGAAGAAAGAAATGTTTGCAAAGAAGGCCCAGTAACAAATAAAAAAGAAGAACTTTGTTATAAAACATGGGGGGGGGGGGGGGGGGGGCTAAAGGACCAGAAAATAGGAAAACTTTAATTGGTAAATGAAAAACGTAAACTAAGAATTTGGTACAATGTTTTCATTCCAAAGTCCCCCCCCCATTTAAGAACAATGTTGATAATTTGAATTCCCTTCAAAGGGTCCCCTATTATTGGCTCCAATTCCTTTTTTTTTTTTACCGTATTCCTTAAATACACGATTTTCCTTCCAAAAGGTTTCATCTAACAAATAGCTATTTTTGGTTGCCCAATATGCCCCTGATGATAAATTTTTGCCCAGTTATGGGTGATTGATACGAATAATTAGAAAAAACAAACAACAAACAAGAAAAAATTGATAATTCATGTTTCAAAAACTTTAATCAAGTTGAATTTTAAAAAGTTTAAACAAAATTTTTATGAAGGAAAATGGGCCCCCTAGAAACTGTTCCAGGGAAAAAAAACCAATTAATTTTGTTTTTTAGTTAAATGGTGGGGGGAAAAATTAAAAAATATCTTGCTCAACTTGCTTGTTTAGAAGGGCAAAACCTCTTCCAATATTTCCCCCCCTAAAACTTTTAACATTTTTTAGGAGGAGTCTGTTTCACTTCCCAAATGTAAACTGGGCGTTGTTTATATTGATCATCTTAAAGGTTAAAGGGTTTAGAACAAAGATTTAAACCTTTTTTGGAAATAGTTAGTGCTCACAATCGTGGGGTCCCCCCCCCCCCAAGATTACCTCCCCCCCCAAACGACCCTCTTACATCTTGCTACTAGCCCCCCTTGTTTTTTCGATCCAAAAATTTAAACCGTAACGGGGGGACAAGAAGTTTAAATGTTTCGGCTTCCCCATAACAAGGCAATAGACAGTAAGGGCCGTTTTTTTAAAAGTTAGCACTTGGGTGTACCAGCGCACGACAGATACAATTCAACGTATACAGATTAAGCTACATTTGTTTATCACTTGAAAAATGGATCAGCGTAGCCCTGGCTTACAGCCTAGTATGTGACTAGAAAGTCTCTCAGTGTCTAATTCAGTGAACTAGTGACAATTTTCTTGATTGCAAACAAGATTTTTTCCTAAGATGGCTAAAAATATTTTCTTACCTTCTTACCTGTTTTTTCTCTGAAAACCATCCCTGCACCGGTGGTTTACCGCACCACATAGAAAATGTGAAGCTTTTTTCTGTTCCCCAGCTAGTTTCCCATGAAGAAACAGTACCCAGACATGAAAATGCCATAGGCTTAAAGAAGACCATTTTAGTTTATGTCCAGGTGTGCTATCTACTTCAGGGTGAAAAACATCACGACACAAATTTTTAAAAGCAATTCCTAATCAAGCAAAAAGTGTGGAATATAAAATGGCTAAAACACGAATTAATAGACCTTTCAACCCAATTTCAAGGCGATACCGATTGTCCTATGTTCCTTGACCTTGACCGTGCGTTGGGTGTACCCAAAAGCGCTTGATTCAGAGCTGACAAAAGTCAATGCACATACATAAGCTTACCAAGTTTGAAAGTTCCGTATAGTCCATTTATATGGAAAGATACGGCCTCTAAGCAAAACTTTTGGAAAACCAGGTTCAGCATGGTCTCAACATAACTTTTAATTGACCATCTGTGTACCCATGAATTCAACACCTACACAAAATTTGAAGCGAATTGTTTTTTTTTTTATTGGCTGGTTGAACATATGACTAAATATCTGATTATCTGACTGGCTTGATCCATTTGGTGATCTTGGTGCAAGTTTTTGTGATCAGGTGATAGAATTGGCTGTTTTTTGGATGGCTGATAAGACTAATTTCGAAAATGAAATGATCAATAATTGGATAATAACATAGTTCTAATGGTAAACAATTAATGAATAAATGAATTTAGCGATCATCGCATAATAATGTCATGTCCCATTATCAAGGCCGTTTTTCCTGGTCAACTTCTAGAGCAGCCCTATTATCGCGCTATGATGCTACCACTTTCTTGGGGACCGCACTGTTTTTTTTTTCCAGGGTTGCTTGACAGTAAAAGTCCTGTGTCTCGCTGTCTGTGCCTGTCTGTCCCCCTGTCTCTGTCCCCCCCCCCTCTCTCTCCCTCTCTACTCTCTCCATATTGTGCCCGCTCCTCTCCCCTCCTTCGTCGTTTTCTCTCTCTCTCTCTGTCTCTCCTCCCTCCATTTCTCCGTCTCTCCTTCTCTCCTCATGCCTCTCTCCCGTTCTCTCTTTATATGTTCCGCGGTTTATCACATTATATATCGATACAGTCAAACCGAGGAAGCCTTAGTATTATTGGTAAGATACTAAAATTTATTTGTGAATGTTTTAATTAATAAGAGTAGCCCCATTTAGAATAAAACGTGTAACAGTAATAAACCTAAACCACCGAATGGATACAGATACGGACATTGATCAAGCTCTCGTAATCTTCAGTAGGTTTTTTTACAAAAATAAAAAAAAAAAAAAAAAAGGCAACCAGCATCTTGAGGCTAGTGCGGCGCAAATCCTTGTTTAGCAACGATGAAACGGTGCTGCGTAAAACAAGAATATAGTTAAGAAGAAAAATAATATTATTAACAAAACCTCTAACCGAATTGTGGAAAGCTACTAATACCTTAACAAACAATAGTGATTAGCGTTTAAAAAATCAGACTACAAACATCAAACCTCTCCCATCGTCCTAACTTATTAAATCAGCCCTTTATGTATGAACTGCGAAAAAAACCTGAATACACATATGCATGCTTGGAAAGAATAATGCCCCCTAGCCTTGGAACGAAGTTTTGTTTTTCCATCTCCTTGAAAAACATACAGTAACTACACTATTTCTTCCGACTAATAACGCTATCCGAAATACATACATGCCCCCTCCACGCAATTTTGAAAGACAATTCGCTGCATCAAAGGATACGAACCGGAACTTGATGGGATTATACTTAACCCTTGCCGCCGCTTGTTTACTGCTGACACCCTCTAAAATAGCCTTCCGATATACCCATTTGATGCATAGATAAAATGTTTTTTACTTTCCAACCCCAGCCTTTTAAATGCCCAAAATCTATTCCACTTTATAAATACCGGTGATGAGAATGACTCCTTTCCCATCTATAGCGTCCTACATTATCCATACTATCCTATCTTGTCCAAACCCCCTAACCAAAAACACAATCCCGCATAAGCATCTACTACTAGCACTTGTGAACAGTAATGAAACAAAAAAAAAAAAGAGGACAAAAAAGAAAAAAACAAAAAAATCTTGTTTTACATCCAACAACAATCAGGCTTTAGTCAGAAACTACTTCCATTCCAACAAACCGCACAGCTCCTAGTACACGATTGATGAAATGTTGCTCGATATGGATCGCTCTGGTAAGACTTTTGGGGTTTCTCAAATACGTCAAATTCTGTGTGAAACAGGTTTCAATATTATATGGCTTCAGCAAGGTGTTGGCGAATTATTAAATAACGTAATGCGTTTTTTGTATAACATGTGTAATGGGGGTGGTAAGGGGTAAGGGCTTAAGGATAGGGAGGGTTTTGATGATGATAAGAATTCAGGATAATGATTGAGGTGGGGGTTGATCTAGCACTCCTACGCAGAACAGGAACATATAGAAGGAAACCACCACAGTTTTATTAGCTTTTGTTTTATTTGGGTACTATGAAATACTAAGGAAGACATAGGAAGAAACAGTGCAGCAAAATACATCCTGCAAGTGCAACTAATATAAAGATATCACACACATTAATGTATAAACCCAGAAATAACAATGAATTAGGTTATGATTGTAGGGCCTTGGCGGCATAGCAACGTCAATGTTAAAATAGACTATGAGGTAATAAAGACAGTCCCGACAGCAGTGGGAAGGAGCTCCCTTAATGACCTCAATAGCATGATTAAAACTGACACTGGAACATAGCCGAGCCTGGGTCTTGGAACTATAACATAGGTTCGGTTTTTACCTGACCCTATGCTTTATATAAGTAAAGGTAATAAGTTTTGTATTTTGATTTTGTTCTGGAAATATTTTGAAGCACTTGTTTTTGTTGATCATCATTTCCGCTATGAACGGTTTTTTTTGGGGGTTATTGCAGATGGTCTAATCATATGATTCAACCCTTAATTAATACGCCCGCCATTAACATCTTCCCACCCGTTTTCACCCGTTCGTCATTCCCATTTGTACTGTGGCCCAAGGCCGAATCACACATAAAAACATTTCAATGTTCAGTGTTCTCTCTCTCTCCTCTCTCTCTATCTATCTCCTCTCTCTCTCTCTCTCTCAATCTCTCCTCTCTCTCTCTCTCTCTCTCTCTCTCCTCTCTCCAGAACTATCTGAAGGGGAGGGCCTTTGGAGCTGCTTGACAACAATGCTTTTGACAGCTGCTATTGACTGAGGTAACAGCGTGTGATGTTGTCGCGTATCCCCCTGCACTGTGCCGAAGCACTTCTCGCCAGCCCCTCCTGGCTGTTTAATAAGTAAAATAATAATAATAATATATAATGATAAAAGTATTTACGCAACAAAAAAAGCAAAATAAATAAAGAAACAAAGGACACACACAATTTCACAATTATTATTGGTAGTATTATGTTCAAAATATCTTAGAGTTAGTTAGTAGAAGAAGTAAAATTGTAGTGGAATAGTGGGTTTTAATTTTTTTTACAAATTATGTTTGTTTATAGATCGTTTGAGATTTCTGTATTTGCTTTTTCTTATTACTGCCATGTTGATAGCTCTGCCTACCATGTCAACTGTTGTATCTTTGCGTACTGTATTGTGTTTCTGATGATGTGATTGATTAGTATGTTTCAATAATTGCGTTTATATTATAATTATATGGTTGCAGTAGTAGGTAGTAGGTAGTAGTTAGTAGTAGTAGTAGTAGTAGTAGTAGTAGTAGTAGATAGTTAGTAGTAGTAGTTTTTTACAAAGCCAAAATTTTGAAAGTTTTTTCACCAGACAAGTAGTAGGTGTGATGGTGTGGTGTGGAGGCGTGAAGGGTGCAGGGACAGACAGGAGTGCAGGAAGAATATGACAGGAAACAGTTGGCAGCAAACGGCAAACAGCAACAGGCAGTCAAGGCTGGCACATGTCTCTCTCTCTCTCGTTATTTCTTCTCTATCCAACGAAGTCTCAAAACCAGACTAACCAAATTGAATGAATGAATGAACAATGATGTAGTTTTACGTCCTCTCGGTCATAGAAACATATGGGACATTTGTAAATAAAAGATGGTGGGAACAATACTGGAGAAAATGCCCGGAGGCAGTGCAACAACAGTAAAGTCCCGATTTTTTAACAATATAGATATGTGCAGCGGTAACCATGCTGTATGAGACTAACCAAATTTTGGTTGGTTAGTAGTGGAAGGTTTAACGTCCTCATAACCGAGGCTCTTAGGGACAAGTTTCGCTGGTGCTGAGTCGGTTTAGGCAGGGTCCGCGGAGCGGTTGATGATCTGGAGGTGGAGGGTCTGGATGAGTTGGTGGAAGGCGCTGGGCGTCGTCGTGGTGGTGGTTGACATCTTGGTGGTAGGTCACAGGGGTGGAAGTCTCTTTTTTTAAAATTATTTTAATTTTTATTTTATAAAAAACATTCTTCCAGTCCTGAGACCAGTAGTGCTTCAGTCAGCAACCTCATTGGTGTGGTTCCGAGAGAGGGGTGAGGAAGCAGAAAATCTTGAAGTTGTAGTTTGTGTAGTTTACGTTACTGCCTGATGGAGTCCACGCTGTCTGGTAGGGCTGGGCAGTCGCTGAGGGCATGGCTGAGGGAGGCTGGCGTGCCACATGGGCAGTTCAGGTTCAGGAGGACATGTCGGTGGAATCCTGTCCGTATTCTGCAGAGTATTTGTTGGTGGCGTCGGGGGAGTCGTAGTCGATGTGTAGTTGTTGTCTTTAGTCTTGGGATGAAAATCCATCCATGTTCGGCGCATCGTTCCTTCATGGCGTCGTTTCTGATGGAGTTGCTGGCTTCTTTTAGTTTGCAGATGGTTTCTGCGAGGGACAGGCCAAGGTCGGTGTTTTTTCCGGTGTCGGGGGCGGTTTTTGCTGCTTTGTCGGCCAGTTCATTGCCGTGGATTCTGCAGTGTGAGGGGAGCCAGAGTAGGGTTAACTCTGTCCCTTTTAGTTGAATCTGGTGGGCCAGGGTCAGAGTTTCTTGCTGGAGTTCTTTTCGGGGTTGATTTGTGTGTCCTGAAGCGGAGGGTGGAGGAGGGATGATGTTGGAGTCGGTGAGGAGTACACAGCTGCGCCTGGGTGGGGTGATTTAGATGTTTGTTGAGCGTGGTGGCAGGCTTGGATGGATGGCCGTTACATTTCGGCTGTGAAGATGCTGATGCCATGGTTTTTGATTGAAGACAGTGTATTTTCTCGGTGATGTTAGTGCTCGGGGGGATGACCATGGCGCAGCCGACTTTGCCGTTGTCTTGGATGGAGCCGTCGGTGTAGATTTGGAGGTGGTTGGAGTAGCAGGTGTCTATCGTTTCTTTGGTGATGGTGGCCAGGTAGAGGGGGTTGTCCTTTTTTGTTGTCGTGGTCCCGTAATCTGTGATGATTTTGGGTTTGAGGAGTTCCCAGGGGGGTAGCATGGTTGGCTGAGTTGGTATGATGTCATCGGGTTGGATGTTGGCCCTTTGCCAGATGGGTTTGGTGTGATTTTACCAATGGCGTCATTTTCCTGTGAAGGTTTGGGTTGGTCCTTTTGAGGTGTCGCTGTCTGGCCATGTCTTTGGTAGTCTGGCTGTGGAGGGCAGTTTTGACGTTGTTGTCGCTAGTTGTGACTCTGGCCTCGAAGTTGGCCCCTCGATTTAGGCATTCATCCCGGAGGGGAAGGCAGCCGGCCTCTTGGTACACCAGGTCGTTGACAGCTGCGGGGTGGACGTCCATGGCGTGTTCAGGTCTTTGTAGTAGTTTCCATTGGTTGTCGCTGGCGTTGAGAAGGACTTCATGCCTGTAAGTTAGACGGGAGCGGACAAGGGCGCCGGTGAGGTGGATTAGGCTTTCTGGTGTGGCCCAGGGTTCTTTTTTTCAGGGTTTTGATGAGGCCGACAGCTCTCATGGCTTTTGATTTTTGACGATTGATGTGACGGCTCCAGTCCAGACTTTGGGTGATGGTAATTCCCAGGAATTTGGCCTCCTTGCTTGGTTTGATGGTGTGGTCTCCGAGTTTGATGCTGTAGTGGTTGCGTAGGTAGTTGGTTCTGGTGAAGACTAGGTGTGTCGTCTTTTCTGGTGATAATTGGAATCCGTTGTTGGTCATGTAGGTCTTGATCCGGTTGATGAGGTTTTGGTACCATGCCATCTGACGAGAGTGGTGTGGCTCGGAGACGTTTAGCCAGAGGGCAAGGTCATCGGCGAAGAGTGAGACAGTTGGTACTTTGCTTGGACCGAAGTTTTCCGTTGTCTTTAGGATGTCGTATAGAATGATGGTGAAGAGGGCTGGGGCAATAACGCTGCCTTGTGGTACACCCATGTCGAGGGTGTGGGTGGTGGAGAGGGAGGAGCTGACCTTTACTACCATCTTTCTGGAGTCCAGGAAGGTGGCGATGAAGGCGTACATCCGTCAAGAGATGCCAATGGCGCTGAGTTTGTCAAGGAGTTTGGCGTGCCACACTGTATCAAATGCTTTTTTTATGTCAAAAAAGGTCGCCACGGTGGTTCTGTTCTTTTGTTTTGTCCATTTTTTGGTGTCCTCGAGTAGGTGGACGACGTGTTCGGTGCACTGCCTTCCCCGTCTGAAACCAGCTTGGCAGGTTGGGATCGTCTGGTTTTGGTCGAGGAAGAACTCCAGTCTCCGTTTGGTGATGTGTTCATAGATTTTTTCCCAGGTGGGGCGTTAGGGCAATCGGACGGTAGCTGTCTGGTAGGTGGTGGGGTTTTCCGTCCTTGGGGATTACAACAACAGCGGCAGTTTTCCAGGCGGTGGGGATGATGCCCTTGTCCCAGCATGTCTGGTAGAAGTTGGTAAGGACTTGTAGCATGGGCGGTGGGAGGTGCCGGATCATGTTGTAGGAGATCGGGTCCGTGCCTGTTGCTTTGGTGACTGACTTTAGCCCAGTTATGATTGACTTTAGTTCGTCGATGGAGATATCGTTGTTGATGGAGGCAGAGTTGTCTGGGGCTGGTGTGGTGAAGTTGGCCTCTGCCTCTCTGCGTTGTTGTTGTAGTTCTGGTGGTAGATGCCTGGTTTGGCTGGCTTTGGCGAAGGTATCAGCTAGGGCGTTTTCTGCCTTTTTCTTTAGCTGTCTTTTGTTAGTTGGCCGTTGATGAGTAGTTGTCGTTCAGTGTGGCGTCTCTGTTCTTGCGGAGGTTGATTGACACTGTTTTTCGCAGGATTTTGGGAAGCGGCAAGCGACACGACGGGTCGTCCTGTGTGCCGCGGATTTCTTCTCTGCAGAACTGTTCCCAGTGGTCTTTCATGGCGGTTTCGGAGAGCTCCTTGAAGTCATTTGAAGCTTCACGAAGGGCTTCTTGGTTGGGCTCTGATGATACTGCTTGGTTCTTCTGTGCAGATTTTGCCTGACAAGGCAGGCGTTTCGTGCCGTCTGTTTCTTTTGCTTGGCTTTTAGCACAGTCTTCAGTGGGTCCTTCAGGCGTCGTGCCGGGATCAGTAGCAGATAGACAGTGTAAGTGTTGGTGAGGAAGGTTGTTGCTTGGCGTTTTCTTTGGAATGGTTGCATCGGCTGCCATCAGGATCATCGTTCGGATGTTGCTGTAGTAGGTCTCGATGTCCGGGTGTGTGGGGTCGATGGTATTACAGGTCATGGACAGGTGACGGGCGAAGTTGTCCCAGTCGGCCTTGTGAAGTTGGTATTTTGGTACCGTGTCAAAATCGGTGGGGGCTGGGTCTGCGCTATTTAGGACCAGATGCAGTGGGAGATGGTCAGATTGAAGGTGGTCCGTACCCGTTGACCATTCTGCGTCATGGTAGAGGTCCGGGGTGGTGAGGGGCGGAGAGGGTGAGGTGGTAGGGTTCGGTGTGACCTTGTGCATGGCCTGTTGTGTTACGTTGAGCCAAGGACTCCCTGTCCAATTCTGGTGAAGGATCCGTCATTCACAGATGGTCAGGTGGATTGAATCCCGCCCAGTCCCCCCCCCGGTGATGACGTCTGCAAGTTGTTGTTCTTGTTGAGGGGTTTGACTGGTGTCCCAGAGGGAGTGACTGCTGTTGAAGTCTCCCCTGACTATCCAGCTGCTGCCATCAGAGCCCAGGTCCTTCATCTAGGTTAGGTCATTGGGTTGGTTGCAGCCATTTGGGAAGTAGAGGTTGAGGAGATGGATGTTCCTGTTTTTCGTGGGTATGGACCAAATTGAGAAAATAATGCTTTACGCTCTCTTCGGCCTTTCGGCCATGTGGGGCATTGAGATTTTACTTGGGGATGTAAATTCCTTATGGACCAAATTTTGCCCCAAGCCCGGACCGCAAAGACAACAGCTTACACCTTTGGGCGATCGGCTCCTCCAGAGCCTATCGCCGCCAGATTTTGTGTTTGTTGCTACACCTTTTAAGTGTGTTGTCTCCACGGTCGTCATACCTAACAAGACATATTGCATATGGTTGTAAAGCTTGAAAAACACAGAATAGCATGGTATTCATCAATAGTCGGGAATTTCTCTTTTAAAGGAAATATTTGCGATTAAAGTGCAAACTAGGAGCCAACTTTTACAGGCTCAAACGATAGTTTTATAAAATAAATAAATTTATAACTGCTTCACAAATCAAAACAACAAAATAATAATTAAAAAAATACGATACGCCAACTTTCATTCGCATAAATTTCAAGTCCCAATTCAATCTATAAGGTTTCTAATTTGTGTCCTGAAATTCGATAGAAAACAAGTCGAATTTCATATTTTAGGCTCCATATTAAATCGTAAAATATTATAAATATATAAAGTCCAAAATCATTTTGAATACACAAAACTAGTCTCGTTAGTTGTTGGAACGAAAACATATGCGCAAATCAAAATAAAATTACTTAATTTAGAAAATCAGTATTTCGATTCGAAAGGCAGTTCAACCGAGCGTGCGCGCCGCGCGCCACAGGGTGCACAAGATGCATAAGATAGATTCTTGAATGCGCTTAGAAACCGTTAGGACTGTATTCATTTGTGACGGTGCTACAAGTTTATACGGAAAAGACCCATAGCATGCCATATATGAAATGAAAGGGGATATATTATAAATTTAGGTCGCATAAATAGAAATTCAAACATTTGCTTGGATTTTGAATAAGAATAGAAAACCTACGAAATGACCGGGAATATTTTGAACTGGTTGTTCATTTTACCTATCACAAAATCTTAAATTGTCAGACTATGCGAGCATCTCAATTAATACAAATGTATGGAATAAAATCTATGATTTCTCCTGGTTCCAACCATACGCATCTTATGTCAATACAAACTTTAATTAGTCAAAAATATAATAAAATACGATTAAATTCAAACAAATCTCGACAAGGGAGTTAACTTGGGCAAATAACTCCAATAGCAAAAATTGTCGTCTGCTACGAGTAGCCCAATAGCAAAAATTGTCGTCTGCTATGAGTAAGCGTAAAGAGCAATAGGCCTAGTAGGTGTGGGCGTGCGAGACAACATTGCTACAAAACGTAGAGTATCGAGTAGTAGTAGTAGTAGTCGTAGTAGTATGATTATAGTCAGTAGTAGTAGTTGAGTAGTAGTAGTGTGGTGTGGTGGTAGTAGTAGTACTAGTAGTAGGTAGGAGTGGTAATGGTAATAGGAGAAGTATTTTGTGGTGGAAGTAGTGTTGGGTTTTGGGGGGTTCTTTTTTTATGTTTGTTTATTCGATTGGTTGGTTTTCTGTTTTGCTTGTTCTAATTACTGATGTTGATGCTCTGCCTACCATGTCACTGGTCGTGATATTCTGCTACTGTTTGAGCTGTATTCTGTTGACGAAATTATCTAAAAATGTTGATCGTTCTCAATGTTGGTTCTATAGTAAATTTAGTGTATATCTCCTCGTATGTGCTGATATGAGTCAGGAGCTATGCACCACTCTGACCATGTTGAAACGTGAGATGCGCGCCCGCCAGATTAGCCAGTTCGCGCCAGGAATTCCGGAAGGTGCCAGACACAAGCCAGAAGATACTCGATGTAGAATATAAGTTTTCTGTATTAGTTATTTGTCACGATGCCTAAGTTGTTTAAAGACCCCTTCTCCCACCGTCACGTGCCACATTCGCTCTTATGCTTGCGAAGATTTGTTAGCCAATTTCTGTACCAGCCATAAGAGGGAAAAGCACGTGGAAACCATGATTTATGACCGTGACGTGGTGGAAGTCTTATAGCTTGTAAAGAATGTATAAATTCTATGTGTGTGTTGTTTAGTAGAGTTTGCTACTGTCGTCGAAATCAGGTCAGTGTTTTCATTTCATATTTCAAGAGACTGCTTTATTCATTATCATCGTTTGCCTCGCGCTGGGAATCTAATTTGGCCGGTCGGCTCTTCTCAGAAGCCTACTGAACAAATAACTGGTCGACCCTATTCAGCGGTCAATTTCGTGGCACTACCAGAAGCCATGGCTTCTCCGAGCTCGCGGGGGGGCATTTCCGAACCCATAACCCAGAAATCCGAGGATATTATGAAAATGGTGCAACAATTGGATGCAAACTGGACAAAGAAATTTGGGCTCTCTGCAACCTTGTTCATCGCGCCATCTCGGACACGCACGCGGAGGCCTAAGTGACCCAAAGAAAGCGCGGTCGATTCGTTCATCTGAACCGGACAACACCATTGTTGTCAATGATGAAGAATCGAATCTTGACGATTTAGAAGAGAACCTGGTGAAAACATACAGCACTCAAGAACCGGACCATCAATAAGTCAATCACGACATAGAATTACTAGAAAGGATCGCGGTAGAGAACGATTCGGAAGAAGAGAAACTTGGTGAAGAAGTGCTACCAGGACTGGCGAAAATAACTGACGGTCGCTTCAAGGAGAAACTCAAAGCTACAGACCAAAAGAAGAAATTTGAAATCTACAACACACCAGAAAACTGTGCACGACTCATTGAGCCAATTGTCAACCCTGGAATTTGGAACAAACTTCCAGACGCGGCTGTGAAAACAGATCTGAAGTACCAGCTCATTCAGCGCGTGATCATCAAAGTTGCCACTGCCACTGAGTGGGTGTGTGACGTCATTCTCTCTACAGAATCGAAACTGAGTGAATAAATGGCGGGTGCGGTACAGAACTGCACAGACTCTATTGCTCTCTGCACACATGCGTCTCGCGAGATATCCTTCCGCCGTCGCCATGCTCTTCGACCGTATCTCAACAAACCAAAACTTTGTGACGAATCGGTCCCCATCACGTCACAGCTCTTTGGGGATGATCTAGGCAATTCGCTCAAAGAGATCAAAGAATCTGAACAGATAGCAGCAAGCTGTACCCAGCCAGAGAAGCCATACCTACCCCAAGGTGGAAATCAAGCCCACGGCTCTGCACAAAGCAAAAGTGGTTCCAGCCGGTGTGGCGTTTTTTTAAGGGAAAAGTCGGGGGGTTCCCCACTACAAACGGCAGCAGCAGTGGGGGCACAACAAACGTTGGCAAGGCCACTACAGGGGCCACAACTCCCGCTGGTCTCCCTATCACTAGCTGGAAAGGTGAGAAGCTTGATACGATCTTTTGAGGCTGATGTGGATAGTTTTGTGGCAGGAAGGCTGATGTTTTTTCATCATGAATGGGCACAGATATCGTCTGATTCTGAGATTTTGCAAATTATTCAAAGAGCCAAGATAGAGATAAATTGTGCTGTAGGAAATCTTAGTAACTTGTCATATAACAAAACGCCAGTTGTCAGTCTAAGTGAATGCCAGATCATTGACTCAGAAATCCAAAAACTCATTTCAAAGCGTGTTCATCTCCCAATGTAGTCACACTGAATGTGAAGTACTCTCCCCTGTGTTTACTAAAAGTAAGAAAGATGGAACACATCGTATGATTATGAATCTAAGTAGACTCAAGCTCAGAAGTTTGTTACCACCATTTTAAAATAGGGGAAACACTCAATACAGCTCTGACGCTTATCCATAAGAATTGTTTCATGGCATCAATAGATCTTAAAGATGCATACTATTCAGTGCCCATTCATGAGGAACACCAAAAATTCTTGAGGTTTGTGTGGAAAGACAAATGTTTTGAATACAATGTACTACCAAACGGACTAGCCCCGGGACCTCGGTGGTTCACCAAACTGTTGAAACCAGTGTTCACTTGGCTCAGAAAGGAGGGCCATATATCAACATCTTTTTTAGATGATTCACTGCTGGTAAGGGCTACAAGACAAGCCTGCATGCAGAATGTCATTGACACCACTACTCTTTTTCAAAAGCTGTGGTGGGTTCATTGTGCATCCAACAAAATCAGTATTTGAAACAAGTACAAACATTCAGTATCTAGGTGTAATAATTGACTCAGTGGATATGAAGGTGAGACTCACTGAGGAAAGGAAGACAAGCTTGCATAATGATTGCGAGAAGCTTCTAAGGAGAAATAAATGCAAGACCAGAGAACTGGCCCGAGTCATTGGGAAAATAGTGACCAGCTTTCAGGCAGTCAAATTTGGACCACTTCACTACAGCCAGCTAGAAAAAGAAAAAACTGCAGCTTTAAAAAAGAGTAGAGGAGATTTTGATCAGTTCATACTCTTATCACCAGATAGCCTTTCAGAACTACAATGGTGGACCGGGAACATTGGAAAGGCAGAAAATGACATTTGCAAAGATGAACCCAACATTGTGGTCACAACAGATGCTAGTCTTACATGATGGGGCTGTCACTGCGAAGGCGTATCTTCGGGGGGAGAGTGGTTGGTCAGTGAAACAGACTTTCACATAAATTACTTAGAACTAAAAGCTGTGTTGTTTGCCTTGAAATGTTTTCAGAGCACTGTGAGCAATAAGCATGTCAGACTTATGATTGACAACACCACCGCAGTGAGCAGTATAAACAAAATGGGTACAAGACTAGCAATGACATTACAGGAGCCATTGGGACATAAGGTGTGTGAGGCATAATGTGTGGTTGAGTGCTGCTCATATTCCGAGTGTTTTGAACACTGAAGCTGACAAAGAATCCAGACGCACCAACCTGGACACAGAATGGAAATTGGATAAGGCAACCTTACAGGACGCTTGCCAACGTTTGCAGGTCTCACCAGAAATTGATCTATTTGCATCCAGGACTAATCATCAGATGAAGAGATTTGTTTCTTACAGACCAGATCCCGAAGCAGAAGCAATTGATGCATTTTCACTCTCTTGGAAAGTCTTAAATTTCTATGCTTTCCCACCTTTAAGCATCATCAGTCGGGTGGCACATAAAATTCAATGGGAAAAAGCCACGGGGACCCTGGTAGTTCCAGATTGGCCAACACAACACTGGTACCTCATGATACAACGCCTCATGTGCAACCGTCCTTTGAAACTTGCGGGTCGTCACAGGCTTCCTCATCTTCCAAGCCACCCCACAATAATCCACCCACTTCTTCAGAAACGCTGACTGGATCTGCTGGTCTGCAAAGTCACAGGCCAGTGCTCATGAAAGCAGGATTGACCACATAATGCACCAATCTAGTCTTAAACTCACGGAGGCCTAATACTCAAAAGTCGTACAAACACATACATTAATAAATGGCTAGAATTTGCAAAAGAAAATGAAATCACAAACCCTAACTATATGTGCATGTCTCTAATTTCCTCACAAAACCGTACTCAGACGGTGCTAGCTATAGTACAGTTAATCTTGCTAGAAGTGCTATCGCTGCGTTTATGAACCCCAAAGACTCTGACTCTATTGGAAACCACCCTGTTGTTTATAGAGTGGTAAAAGGTGTGTTTCAAAATAGACCAGCACTACAAAAATACATTGAAACATGGGATGTAGATATTGTTCTAAACACGCTTGAGCAGTGGCCATAATTTTATGCAGTACAATTGGCTTTGCAAAGACTCACTTACAGAACAGTCATGCTCCTTGCGTTGTTGTCAGGTCAGAGAGGTCAGACAATCCACCAACTGACCACAGACGATGCAAAGATGTACAATACTAAATGTGTGGTTGTATAAATTATAGTTCACTACTTAAACAATCCAGAACAGGTGTCCATGTCAGGCCACTGGAAATAGAAGCTTGTGAGAACAAAAAACTATGCATTGTTCATCATCTGAAACTGTATATAGACAGGACTGCAGAGTTGAGGGTTGGTAAACAACTTTTTATCACTTGTGTGAGACCATACAGGGCGGTGTCCAGGGACACCATTTTTAGATGGATTAAAACCGTATTATGCGTTGCTGGTGTGGACACAGCAAAATTCACTCCTCATTCAACTAAAAGCGCAAGCACCACAGCAATGATAAGCAGAGGCGTATCAATGGACTGTGTCCTCAAGGCCGCTGGCTGGTCAAACACAAGCACTTTCAGTCGATTCTACCACAAAACTGTGCAAAGCACCAGAGAGGAGAAGTGCAGAAAGAACAAAGAAGGTACTTGAGTCAATTGGTCTTGGACAGCTTTGTTGGCAAAACCACTTCAAAATAAGTTATCATAGCAAGGTGAGCCATGACAAAAAGTGTGAGCACGTGTATATTTGTATATTAAATACATGTGGTCCCCAACTCTGAAGTCTCACGTTTTCACTTGGTCAGAGTGTGTATACCTCTGACCAACCAGCATACGAGATATAATTATAATAGGTTAAAATCGAAGGCCTTACCTAAAGTTGAAGTTTAACTGGCTATTATTTAGAGTTGCGTGATGGGAAGAGGTCATACCACATACCAACCCTTCAGATATTAAAATCCCCAACCTTAGAAGCTTTATCAGGGGACCACATGTGGCCTAAATCGTCTGGCTAATCCGGAGGGCGCGCATCTGAACAGTGTTTGACTGGTCAGAGTGTGCTATACTCTTCCCAGCAGCAAACTCTATGTATAATTCCAGTATTTTTACTTCGACTCAGGGAAGCCTCGTTTAAACTTTATAATTATATGTAGAATGATGTAAATCAAGGACAGAAATGGAAGACTCGCCTAGCATAAACTCTTATCCTTGTAAAATACAGTTTCTGAACTCTCTCTCTCTCTCTCTTCCGTCTCGTCTCTCTCTCTCTCTCTCTCTCTCTCCTCTCTCTCTCTCTCTCGTCAAAACCCATACGGCAGCCCATCCCCTCATCTCTAAAAACAACTACATCGCCGAGCGGCAGATAGGTTTTTTGCCCGTTAACACCTGTACCTGCCCCGCCTGTACCTCCCCTGCCCCTCACATCTAGCCCCGCCTGTACCTCTCCAAAATCTCCTTAGCAATCTTTGGGTGATGCCACTAAATACTGCTTGACTGGAGTGCACATCCTCTACTGCTGTGGCACACCTTATCAGTGGGTGTCACAAACCCCTTAACACTGATACATGTCTGCCGCTCGGCGACATTTAAATCCCACGTGTATAGCCCTCTGGTGGGGGGGGGGGGTCCTCGTTGGATCCTTTGGTTGATACCAACCTGCCTACACACCCTTTACCAGAGTGCACATCCTTTACCGGGATGCACTGCTTAAATCATGGGGGTGCCCCCCTTACCACTGATACATGTCCTGCCCGCTCGGCGACATTTAAATCCCATATGGATAGCCCCCTCCTCCTTGGATCCTTATGGTTGATACACGGCCTACACACCTTTCCCAGAGTGCAGATCCTTACCGGATTCACACAGACTAATCAGTGGGGTGCACACCCTTCCCACTGATACATGTCTGCCACTCGGGCGACATTTAAACCCCGACGTACACTTTGCTGCGATGTCCTTCTACTCTTAACACCCCCTCCTTTATCCGGGTGCCATACCTTAATCGGTGGGTGCACACCCTTTACACAGAGCTATTTATTTTATTAAGACAACTTTTATAAAAGCGGCCTAATCTTTAAGCTCTACGCGCTTATGTCCTGCAGCTCGGTAACATTTTAAACACCACGTGAAATTAATGTTGCTGCAATGGTCCTCTACTCTTAGTAACTTAGTATTACGACCTCACTACCAAAATTTGGAGTGAGGTGATTCCTTGCAGTATTTCACAGATTAAGAAGGGTGAAGAAAAACCGAAGCATGTCTGCCGCTCAGCGCCATTTTATTCCCGGGGGAATAATTTATGTCCCAATATACTGATTTACTCTAAGCATTACAACCTCACTACAAAATTTGAAGGAGAGTTTTCCTGACCTCTTCTTTCTTCTTCCAGTTAAGTGCCCACATCAGCAATTTGATTTTATGACACTATTTCGGTCGAGTCCGAAGTCGGAGAAACAAAAGAATTAAATAAAATAAGCAACATAAAATAAAATAAAAAGGAGAAAGAGCAAAGAAAAAAGAGAAACCCCTAATCTACAATGACCCAGCCGCTGTTCTCCCTGTGGATCCCCACTTATGCCAGGCGTCAGAAACAGGACAACCAAAAAAAAACTTTGTTCTTTCTACTTTTTGCTGTTTAGACTTGATTGGTTGTCTTAACTAACACGGTTCTTTGTTTCATTTTGGCACCTGTAGTTTGCATGATGCACGTGCATGCACCCATGTCTGCCTAATCTGCCTAGTGACCTTGCCCAAATAACATCCCCACTCTATCGACCAAAGAGACTTAGGTACGCTAGTGTTTGGGGAAGTCCCCTGAGACCGCAAATGTTCCCTTTTCTGCAGCACTAAGAGGGATGAAGCTGTTCCTATGTAACGGCCAGCCACACGTCCACTAAATCGCACGACTGTACGATACGATTCGATCACAGTGATCTCGATGCGCCAATCACGTTTGTTTTTGGAGGCCACGTGATCGAATCGTATCTACAGTCGTGTGATTTTAGTGGACGTGTGGCTGGCCGCTTAAAGAGCCATGCCATTTCTGTGAATGCCAATCCTTTAATAATAAGATAATAATAATAATATGAATAATAGTACATTTTATAGCGCAGCTTTACCTCAAATGAGGCCCAAAGCGCTTTACAATCAATTATTCAACAAGTATATTAACCAAAATAGTATTTAAGAAATGACCAACCAGCAACAACGCATATACAAAGCATCTCTCTTTGTTTCTCTCTCTCTTAATGTTCTTTTCCAATTACTGTAGAAAAATGATTCAGTTTCTCGTCTTTTTGACCCCAATAATCACTACATGGTTGGGTTGGAATTGTTTTCTTCTCTTTCAAGGACGTTTCTGAATGACCTTGATTCCTTTTTTTTTGGCGACTTTGACGGCTTGCAGCGGCGAAGAGAGACGGAGAGCCTGGACGTGAAGGCCATCATTTGACACGTGGACTCTGCATATGAAACTGCCCGTGGTGACCTTGACCCTTATGGACATGGCCTGTCAAGCCACGCAGACCGCTACCTGAGGATCGGAATTGCGTCCCGACCAGGGAAGTTTGTCTCCCCCTTTAAGTGTTGTGCTGCGGGTGTGGGTGTGAGGGTGTGTGTGTGTGTGTATGGGGGGGGGGTGATGGTTTGGAAGGAATGTTGTGAGGTGGAGTGGGGGGGGTGAGAGTAATGGAATGTAACAATATAAACCCCTAGTACCATATTCATTTGCATCCTATTCCACTCTCACCTACTCCAGTTATCCCCCTAATTTTTCTCCAATGTTTCACACTATTCCAGTTTTCCCCTATTCCACTCTCACGCTCTCGCAGTTTCCCCTATTCCCATTTCACCTATCCAGGTTTCCCTACATTGTCTGTGAAGGCCTGGTTTCACCTCTACATCCCAACCTCTATTTTTAGAACTTCCAAAAAGTCAGGAAAAAATCGCTCTTATACTGGAGGTCAATCTCTATTATAATCGAATACCGTGTGACTGTCTTCTGTATGTAGCACGTAAAGCCGGTATTTGCTTTCCTGATCACCTCCAACTTCACCATCGAAATGAACACACCCCGGTAAAATAGGAGGCATAACTTTTTACAACACGCACTCCATAATTGAAGTAAGATTTGCCCCCACCCCCTGCTTTTCGTGGTTAATTCTATTGTTAGGGCTAGGGTTAGGGTTAGTATTCCCCACAAGGATACTTTGGTGAAATTTTCTAAAATACAGCTTTATTATTGTAAGAAAGGCAAAAACGGAAACATACAATTAACCGAGAAATGTAGGGGGAGGGCACAAATCTTGAACCTTTACCAATAATGAATTGCAGTCATGATAAAGGCCATTATCTAATTACCCCCACCCCCCCCCCCCCCCCCCACCCCCCCCCCCTATGTGTGCAGTACACCGCATCATTTGTCACAGTCGTGGTTCATTACGTTTTTCCCTCTTATAGGGGGGGGGGGTAGGG
>JAGGCT020004076.1:798563-820590 GCA_017654935.2 Phymorhynchus buccinoides | reverse complement strand
TCTACGAAAATAAGGGTCTTCGGATAACAGACCCTGGGTTGTTTAGTGACATTGGGTGTTAGCTAAATCATTGTGGTGCAAAAATTCGACATTGGCAATGAAAGGGTTACTAAGTTTTTACTACCGAGTTGCTGGGCTACATTTGTGTTTAGTCACCCTGAATTGTTAAGGAGAATTGGCTTCAAGAGCTGTTAGCAGGCGCGTGTTATGGGATCCCTAACATTTGTTGACGCGTATACAGCACTCAATATTATCATCATCACAAGTGTGAGTGGAGGGGAGAGGGAGAGGGGGAGGAGATGTGGAGGGGTGATGGTGGGTCTGCGATGAATATTCTGCTTTTGCATACGTCAATATGCCCTTTAGATTTACCTTAATGGTCTCTCTCTATCTCTCTCTCTCTCTCTCTCTCTCTATCTCTCTCTCTCTCTCTCTCTCTCTCTCTCTCTCTCTCCCCATCCTCTCTCTCTCTCTCTTCTCTCTCTCTCCTCCCCCCTCTCCCCCTCTCTCTCTCTCTCTCTTTCGCCCTCTCACCTCACTCTCTCTCTCTTTCTCCTCTCTCTCTCATCTCTCTCTCGCTCTCTCTCTCTCTTCTCTCTTCTCCACCATTGTCTCTCTCTCTCTCTCTAATCACGTAATATTTTGCCGTTATGTTTAACCACCCACCCCTACTTGATACGGGCAGAAAAGGCCTAATCAATAAAAGTTTTGGATTGGATTGGATCTCTCTCTCTCTCTCTTCTCTCTCTCATCTCTCTCTCTCTCTCTCTCTCTCTCTCTCTCTCTCTCTCTCTCATCTCTCTCCTCTACCCCTCCCACCCCTCTCTCTCTTTCTCTCACTCCACCTCCTCTCCCTCCCCCTCCGCTCTGTATGCGTAATAGTATGCCTTGCCATGTTTGTCTTTTGTGTTAAGTATATATGTATCAAGGACAGATTGGAAGAATAGGCGTTGCCTAAAAAAAAAAAATCTATATCCTTGGAAAATAAAGTTTAAGTTTTCAAGTTTTCAAGTTTTCAAAGTTTTCCCTCCCCCCCCCTCTCTCTCTCTTGTTTTGCGTGCATTTTTCGCTATTTCTTTTTTTTTTTTCTTTTTTTCCCCCGAATCTTTTTTTCCTGGTTCTTTTCTCGCATACCTCGGAAATGACTTGGCACTTTCAAAGTCCACCTTTTTGGCAGAGAACAAGACACCACTAATGCCATCCATGCACACTGAGTGCTGGTGTCATGAGAAATAAGTACCTACCGTGAAATCAATATACCCTTCAAAAGCGCACTAGAGCCATTCTTTATTTCATGTGATAAATAAGTCAACTATTACTTAAAATATTGATATTTAAGTGCTCAATCTACACGGAAAGAACCAAGAAATAGAGCGGGGAGGGTGTAAATCTACATTTTTGCCCCAAAAAATCGATATACAAAGCCATGTCACTTAGTTTCGTATTTTTCAAAATGGCGGACGATAAAAACAACCGTCCGTGCAAGCAAAAATAAATAATAATAATAAATATTAGAAACATATCCCTGACTTCTCAGTATTTAGTGATGAATCTTCTGTTCTTCCTGCATGCCACAAGACGCCTCTGAATGTATTTTAGGGGCGAATCTTTCCCAAACAGCAAACAATTTGAATGAGGAAAATAGGTTTATTTCATGGGTAAAATATTTTATGCAACACTGGCCGTCAGTTGGTCTTTCCCCTGTGCAGGCCACTTATTAACTCGTTTCCAACAGATAACCCTCTTTCTCCCATTACACCCCCCTCTTCCAACCCTTCTTTCTCCACCCTAACCCACCCACCACACCACACCCCTAACCCCAAATTGCTTTCAGTATGTTCTGGCAAAGATTTGCACACTTTCGATGCTTTCTAGTTCTTTTTCTTATTAGTTTACTTTTTGTTTGCTTGTTTACTTTTAAAACCCTTTCAACGTCAGCCATTTTTTAGCAAAAATTTTCACACTTTTGCTTTCTAGTTCTTTTTCTTAGTTTACTTTTTTGTTGTTGCTTGGTTTTTTTTAAAAAACCCTTTTGAACGCCAGTCATCTTTTGTTTTAGCTAAAGCTTTCCATTGCACTTACCTGGGCAGAGAAAAGATTCTATGCGCAATATTGGGGATTCCTCTGTGACATGCATAAAATAGGGCCTGTCCTTACCTCCCAAAATGAAGAACGTAAGGTCACCGGATACCAGACCCTAATTTGATGCCTTTCAGTGACAGGGGTGTTCAATCATTGTGGTGCCAAGAGGCGACAGTGGGATGAAAGGGTTTTTAATTAATTAAGTCTATTCACTGGTCTGTGTTAGGCAGCGTAGTGTTCTTTTCAGTCGAAGTAGGAGAAGACGGGGTAAAAAGCCCATAGGCGGGTAAGAAGCCCATGCCAATTATCTCATGAAATAAAGAAAATTTCAGTCACATTTTGCCCATGAGACGAGTGTTAGATGTTAGCATTCGTCTCATGGGCAAATGTGACTGAAACGTCTCATGGGCAAAATGTGACTGGACATTTTCTTTATTTCATGAGATAATTGGAGGGGAGTCTACACGCCCATGGGCTTTTTACCCCGTCTTCACTACTGTTCTTACTAGTCGACTTAGAGTTCTTTTCAGTCGATGCACTGGTTCTGTTTTTAATCGACTTATTGTCCGTCACCGTCAGGGTACGGACTTTGCGGTGAACGGGATCGCGTCTGTTGTTTGTTTTTTTGTCTGTCGTCTCAAGGACTCCCAGGGACTCCTTCACTTACAGTATAGAGGGGGGTCCTAGAGGTGGGATAGAGGGTCCCAATGGACATTGCAAATGCTAAAAATATTGTTTTATAGTGCATCCCTGGGACCCCCTGCACATCCTTTTAGAGGGTCCCTTTGAATTCTAGTACTTCACAGACCCCCACATGAGGGTCCCTGGGAGCCCTGAAGGATATCTCCCGAACCGCTCGTTGTTCTTTTCAGTCGATGTATTGTTTTTTTGAGTCCATTCATTGTTCTTTTCAGTCGATGTATTGCTTTTTGTGTCGATTCATTGTTCTTTTCATTTGCTGTATTGTTTGTTTTTATGTCGATTCATTGGGGGTTTTCAGTCATGTATTGGTTTTATTTGTCGATTCATTCTTTTCAGTCGATGTATTTTTTATGTCGATTCATTGTTCTTTTCAGTCGATGTATTGTGTTTCTGAGTCGATTCATTGTTCTTTTCAGTCGATGTATTGTGTTTCTGAGTCGATTCATTGTTCTTTTCAGTCGATGTATTTTTTATGTCGATTCATTGTTCTTTTCAGTCGATGTATTGTGTTTCTGAGTCGATTCATTGTTCTTTTCAGTCGATGTATTGGTTTTATTTGTCCATTCATTGTTCTTTTCAGTCGATGTATTGTGTTTCTGAGTCGATTCATTGTTCTTCTCAGTCGATGAATTGGGTTTTTTTTGGTGTCGATTCATTGTTCTTTTCAGTCGATGTATTGGTTTGTTTTGTCGATTCATGGTTCTTTTCAGTCGATGTACTGTGTGTATTAGTCGAGTCATTGTTCTTTTCAGTCAATATACTGCTCTTTTAATTCGATTTACTGCTCTTTTCAGTCGATGTACTGCTCTTTTAAATCGATGTACTGCTCTTTTAAATCGATGTACTGCTCTTTTATTTCGATTTACTGCTCTTTTCAGTCGATGTACTGCTCTTTTAAATCGCTGTACTGGTCTTTTAAATCGATGTACTGTTTTTCAGTCGAGTTATTGCTCTTTTCGGATGAGAATTGTGATACTAAGCGTAGGGAGCAAACCGGACATAAATGGCGCAAAGGGGGTGGTTTGGGGGTGTGGGGGGTGGGGGTATGCATTAACAAAGAGAAACAGCTTTCTACTAATGTACATCTCCCCCGTTTCAAGCGAAGCGTGACAGATATGCGTGCTGGCTATACGTTGGACATGCGATGGAACTGCATTCAAAGCAGAACAGAATACTAATGTAAGAAGAAATAATAAGAAGAAGACAATCTCGTTCAAGCGTGAAAATCACACTTGAACTAACATAGTGTATATATGCATGCATTGCTCCCAGGGTCTCTAGAAGACGTGGTGTGGGGTGTTGGTGGGTGTGGGGGAGGGAGGGGACGTGGTGGGGGAGGGGGGGGCATAGGGAGAGAGAGAGATAGTCTTGGACTATAAAGCGTGTCCGCATGCATTGGCCTTAGGTTTACCGTCCATACGGGTCTCATGACCGATTGGACGCTAATCTCACCTTCTCTTGCCTTAAAGACGGGAGAGAGAGAGGGGGGAGGAGAGAGAGAGAGGAGGGAGAGAGAGAGGGGGAGAGAGAGAGAGAGAGAGACGAGAGAGAGAAGAGAGAGAGAGAGAGAGAGAGAGAGAGTTGAGAGAGAGAGAGATGAGAGAGAGAAAGAGAGAGAGAGAGGTCGAACTCGAAGTCGAGTGTCTTAATAAATAGCCCTTTCTGCCGTGTCATGTGGGGGAGATGGGGGAGAGGGGATTAAATGAGTCATAATAACGCTGAGATCAAAATATTCAATCATTGTAGAGCTGAGATTGAGGAGATGAGATAGAGAGAGAGAGAGAAGAATAGAGAGATAGAGAGAGGGAAGAGAGACAGACAGAGAACCGAGAGACAGAGAGACAGAGACAGAGAGACAAACAGAGACATGAAACACAGAGAGACAGTACAGACAGACAGACCCACAGAGAGATAGATACCGATGCGAGAGAGAGAGAAGAACAGCGAGCCAGAGCGACAGAGACAGATAGAGACACACAGAGAGAGACCAGAGGACAGGGACGGATAGAAAGTCACACAGCATGAGAGAGATAGAGGAGCGAGAGAGTGAGATATATAGATAGACAGAGCGACAGAGAGAGGGAGAGGGAGAGACAGATACAGAGAGACAGAGACAAGAGACAGAGAGTAGACACACAGAGAGAGACGAGGGACAGACGGAGAGACAGTACACAGGAGCAGAGAGAGAGAGAGATAGATGAGACAGAACAGAGAGAGAGAGAGAGAGCGAGAGAGAGAAAGAGAGAGGAGAGGAGCGAGAAAGAGAGTGAGATAGCGAGAGTAGAGAGAGAGGACGAGAGAGATCCCGAAGCAGAAACAGAAACAGAGATAAACAGAGAAAGACTCATAGAGACAGAGAGACAGTGACGTATGCTAAGGGAATGTACCATGCATGCTTTTGCTATACTTTAGATCCACACGGGGGACACACACAAGAGCCGTATAATTGTAAGGGGCGGGGTGGGTAGGTGGTGGAGGATTTAAGAAAGGAAGGAGAAACGCATAGGGAGTGGGTCGGGAGTTTGTGGATTGACTATATTATAAGGAAATTGAACCAAGGGGGACAACTCTCTAATTAGCTCCCCTCAACTATTTCATTCTTTTATTTCTAGATAATTATAATACTCAATTTTGACCATCAAAAGATTAAAGAAGGTTTTTGAGTCACGTATGTCGAAATGACGGTCGGCACACTCAATGACTTTTGTCATCTCCAACATAGTAGGGGAAGACGGGGTAAAAAGCGCATGGGCGGGTAAGAGCCCCACCCCATTATTCCATGAAATGAAGCAAATTTTCAGTCTCCATTTTGCCCATGAGACGAGCGTTTAATGTCTAGCATTCGTTTCATGGGCAAATTTGGCTGAAATTTGCTCCATTTTCATGAGATAATTGGTGTTGGCTTCTTACCCGGCCCATGCGCTTTTTCTGACCCGTCTTCACCTCTATCTATTAGAAATTCTGGACTGTTCCGGTATTGCAGTACCTCCAGGTATAGCCCCACCTATCTATACATTTAAAAAATGTCTCATTAATTGTTTAAGCACCTCTTTATTCATTTCCAACAGAGTCCAACAGAAATAGAAATAGAGCGAACACAACAAGCTCGAAGCTTTATACCGTGCTCTTTATTTTTATTGCACTGCCTCCGGGCATTGCCTTCCAGGATCGTTCCCACCACCATCTTTATAATTATCTACTAAAGTCCCATATGTGTCCGTTCCAGACCGGAGGACGTTTTAAATCTGATTTCGCCCTCAATGACTTGTTTGGTATGTATGTATGTATGTATGCTTGTCTGTCGTTTCCGACTATGACTGCCCGATAACAGAGGGAGGTGCAGCTAATATTCTGGATGCGTGAGGTTTAGAAATGTGCTTATAGTGGAGACGCCTTGCGCAGGGTTCATCCCCACTCTCTCCGAGGCCAAAATGAATTTGAGGACAGATGGCTGTGGTTTGGGGAAGCTCCCCGAAGGCCCCTATATCTGCACCAATAGGCATTGTATCGTAGGTGCCGGTGTGAAGAGAATATCCTACTTCATGAAATAAGTAGGCCTAGCCGGCGCCTAACCAATCATAATTGTTTGTTTGTCCGCCATTGTGAATTTTACGAAACTTAAGTGCATGGCTTTGTGCAGCGATTTCTCGGCAAATATGTAGATTTACACCCTTCCTGCTCTATTTCTTTTCTTGGTCTTTCCGGGGTTAGGGATAGGTTAGGGTTAGGGTTATGGATAGGGTTTAGGGTTAGGATGGTTATAGTTCGCATGGGACAGGTAGATATTTCATGGCATCTACTTATTTATCGTGACACCGGGACTAGATCCGCAAACCCGTAACTTCCGTGCAGGAGAGAGAAAATTGAGTTTTGACGTCCTCTTGGTTCTGAATCATACACATATGGGACAGTTTGTAATACAAATCTGGTGGGAACAATAAAGGAGGCAATGCCCGGATGCAGTACGAAACGCTAGTAAAGTCCCTATTTTAAAAATACATTAATACACGGTAGGTGTAGCGGTAATCACGCCTCGGTTTAAACCTCATCGGCAATGGCACCGCCACGATATATCATCAAACAAGTATGTCAGTTCCGTACAGGAAACCCTGTACACTTATATCAGAAATAAGCGGACGGGGTTGCGCATGAGTTTCCGCGTCTAATGTGCGCACTCTTTCATATTTTCTTACTTCCAAATTTTTTGTTAACGGATTTTTATTTTTTCTTATTTTGTCTTCTCTTTTTCCATTTTATTCATATATCTTATTGTTTATATTCTGTGTTTTTGTGTATTTCGCAAAGTTTGGATTTGATCTTTTTTTTCTTATTTTCATTGATTTGCATTGGTTTCCTTATGCATATTTCACGAATGATTTGAAATGTACCTATCTTTATCATTTTTTTTTCTTTGATAATGTTTAGATTAAACCTGTTTAAGCTCTTGTACTTGCTATCCGCCACTCAAAAATTCATGCATAGTACATTGGCACAGTATAAGCTTTAAGCTTGTTGTTGCCTGTTATGCTTGCTTAACATGTGTGTAACTTGCTTTTTGATAAATAAAAATCATTTAAACCAGCACAGACAAAGACATTGCTGGCGCTTCAAGTTTAGACACCCCCCCCCCCCTCCTCTCCCCTCTCCACCTCCACTTTCCTCTTCTTGCTTCGTCATCAGGGTGTGAAGCCTCCCAATGCTTCCGTTGTCCCAGGCTTGACTATCCTCCTGCACATACTTGTTCGTCCCCTCTCCTACATGCTCTGTCTGCCTAGTTCGTAGTCGGTACCTCTTTAGAGAGGAAAGGGTCTAGAGAGGGTAGATTCTAGTAGTGGCGGGTGTGGTTCAGTACAAATAGAAAGGTATTTGCAGAGGATATGCAAATGGATGGAAACTAGGGTGTATGGAAGATCCCCGTACTCTGTCGGCGGTGAAGGCCTTAGCTTCTGGTACAATGGGTTGGAAAGGAACATTAGGAGGGGGAGAAAATCGAGACGTTCATCCAATTTTTGTAAGAAACAAGTCGAGATCACATTGAAAAGAAAAATTACAGAGATTGAACATCAACTCACTTTGCTCTGGTTTCCTATAAATCGAGTAACCGTCAAATCACGCAATTCCTCGAGGTGGCGGAGGCTGAAAGGGAGTCAAATTGTTTCACTCCAGGAAGGGAGAAAGTTCTGCATCTCCCTCCTCCCTGTCCTGCTTCTCCGCCAACTCCCGTGTGCCGAACTTGCCGGGGCCGAAGCCTTTTTTTTCTTTCTTTTTTTAAATTTAGTATACAGTTTACTAAAAAGGTAAGTTTCGCTCACAACAAAGGAAATAACTCTTTTTTTTTTTACTGCACTAAAAAAACAAAAGCTTCAACCACAATGAGTAGACCTCCACCCAAGCCATCCAGAACAGCTTAAATCTCCGACATGCCTGCTAACAAGGAACTCGCCGTTTTGACGATTTACTTTCTAGGAGTCCAGTTGCAAAGTGAGTGTTCCGATCCCTCGAAAGGCTGTCTTTCTGGTGATCTCGACGTAATTTCCTTGCAGAAACTAATCCGTCAGGGTCCACCTTTAACAACGTTCATTTTAGGTAAAAGGAAGAGAGCAGAATGGATGAGGAATGGGGTACACCCTTCAAGTTAGTGTAAATTGTTGTTTGGCTGCTACATGTACTGATGGGAACAAACGAATTTAACGAACGAACGCGATTAAATCATTTAATCGGTAATTACAAGTTGTACGGCCCAATAGGAATTGTTCGGAAATAATTAAGGGTAATTTCATGGTGTGTTGAACAGATGATCTAATTGGCATTAATTCAATACATTTGGAAGTGTGTGTCTACGCGTACAGGTACATCGCCCAGCTCTTGCCTCGTGTGTTTTAGCAGACATACTACCTTAGAACACCACAGCGTCATTCTAACCTTGATGTCATTTATAACAATGACGTCACATTTTGCAAGTGTTATCGGTTGTGGCCACAAGATACAAGTTTAAGACAAATCGTATCTTTGATGTTTAAACTTCGTTTAAATGCTTTTAAAACAAAATTTTCTAAAGACGTTAAGTGTATATGTGGAAATCAAATATCTATAAATCATTTGCTCCTATATTGTCCTAGAATTAAAGAACAACTCAACAAAACTGATGGTAAATTGCTGAACCATCAAACGCCTTTAACCATTGGAAAAATCTTAAACAACTTTAATCTCCTTAAATGTTTTTTTCAGAAATCCTGCACATATAAGTCCTGTTGGTATTTTTCTTTGAGTTACTAATTAATTGTTGGTTTAAATTGTGTTATTATCATTTTTTGTTGTTAGCCATTTAGAAATTAAGAGTTAAGACACACTTGTTTAACTCTTCATTGTTACATAAGTCAGTTTGAAATGTTACTGTATGTCCTCCATTCCCTCCCATCTTATATATCTGTTAATGTAATTTTTATATGCACTCAGTTAGATTTGTATGAATAGATGTGTAGGGAAAACACATACATAATACTACCATTCACGCACTCACACACAATCTCACTTCAATAGCTATCTGCTGTAGTCTTAATTAATTTCACACACACACAACGAACTTTTCTTTTCTTTCTTTTTTTTGTTGTTGTTGTTGTTGTTGTCTAATATCTCTTGCGGGTGAACAGACGTAAAACTAAGAACGAACACACACACACCACACCACACACCACACCCCACACACACACACACACTCACACATTCACCACACACGCAGGACTCACGCACGCACGCACGCCCGCACGCACACTCACCGCACGCGCGCCCAGCACACACACACACACACACACACACACACACACCCACACACACACATATTTGTCTGAATCACTTTTAGTGGAAGAACGTTACATTGAATAACTAAAACACACACACACAACAATCATGAGAACATAGACTCACTTCATTACACTAGTTGAGCAAACGAAGAAAAGTTTTGCATAGAGACGAGTAGTTGGGGGGGGGGGGGGGTTATGCGTTGATATGAGGGTGTAATAAGAAGGAATGGTGGCGTTTGCGATTGAACGTCTACGTCTTATTATTATCTGCGTCAAGAAAGGCCATATGCCTTTGGTAAGGTACGCAATTTGTCCGGTTTCAAGTTTTCACTGGTCTCCCCGCTGCGTACAGCCGACACATTCCGATTTCCGGAGAGCTCAGGGGAGAAAAGCTATTGGAAGATTTTTGTTTTAAACAAAAGCAGGAGAATGGGCCATTGAAGTTCGTAAGATAGTATATACAGAAAGCAAAGGGAAAAGGCAGAGTCAAAGAGAGTGGCGATTAAGGAGGCTAGCTACAAGCACAGAACTTTCCAGAAGTTGGGGGAACTTTGTTTTACGAAAGACCTCCCCGGTATCTCCCACGGGAGAGACGTCTACAAGATAGAATCCCTGCTGGAAAGTACCACCTCAATTGCTGCTGTAGAGTTCACGCTACTGCTTTTACATTTCTTGTCTAAGGCTCCTACTGGTCTCCAACCTGATGGTATTTTGATACTTTATAGCGCGGTCACAGAGGCGTCTCTGTGAATTCGGGTTGCTCCCACTGGAAAGCCGTCGCAGCCGAGCCGCCACCCGTTTATTTTTATTTGCATGCTGTTTTGTTTGTTTGACGTGAGGCAGGAAATGGGGTGGGGGGTGGGTAATTTGACCATAAAATTATTATGACACTTTTTGTTGCCCCTGGGTTTAGCGTGGGCTAAGTGCTGGGCACACTCCCGGATCTCGGTTTATTCGTCCATCAGAAAGACAGAGTGAGAGGAGAAAAAAACAATCTCCCGTCCCATGTTCAACTCGTTATTGCATACGAGCGAGCGCTTACCTCTGTGCCAGTCTACACAGTGTTCTTGGTTCGTGAAATCGCTTCCGTTTGTTTCGTTCTCTCTCTCGTTCACGCACAAGGCAAGTATAACTTGCAAACGCCGAGCGTCTGCAAAGTCCCTCTGCGCATCGCCGACTACTCCGAAATCGGGGAATGTGGTCGGCTGACCATTTCATAAAAACGCATTAAGACAGCATGTCACTACTATAAAACGCATAAAAACAGCACGTAACTGAATAGTTTTTTTCATATATATCCTGGGGTTCGACCCGGTGATTTGATCGCGCGCCGATCATGCGCACACAGCCGCACAGAAAAATTCCTGACACTGTGTTTATAGACCTTCATCAAAGAAATTTTTTGAGCAAAACTGCTTGAAATACATGCAAAACTTCGGCGCGAGCTATTACGATGATGTGTTTCGGGTTTGGGAACCCGTAACGGCGCGCACCTTGACTTAAATGTAAAACTAAATACAATCAGTGGATAGCTTGCATCTGGCAACGAGTAGGCCTAAAATTTGATGATGCTAGACAGAAATAGTCAGACGGACGGAGCACTCCGACAGCACGGACGGACGACCAGACAAAAACAATAGCTCCCCGAACCTTCGGCTCGGGTTAGCAACAACCCTTTTCTTACTGTTCACTAAATTTTTTTCGTAGATGAATAGTCCTTTGATTGATTGGCACTCCATGCCCCCTTCCTCAAGTATGGAGAAGGAGCATCTCAAATTCCTTATATTGCTGGACTGTCAAAAGGAATTGTTCGGAATAATTAAGGTAGTAATTTCATGGTGTGGAGTGATCTTGCCTATTTCAATCGCAAACGGTGACAAGTCACTCTACCATCAGCTCTCGTAGTCTATCCGACTCGTGTGTTTGAGCAGACATACAGCACTATAACCCGTGCTTCATTCTAAAATGTGTCATTTATATTTTTACGTCACATTTTGCTAGTTTTATCAGTTTTGTGGCCCCTGTGCCCAACCCTAATTGTTCACAACAAATGTTTGCAAGTCGCTTGACGCATCGCATCCTGCGGTTTCAAGCCTTCGACGCCATTGTTGCATGTTGCTATGTATTTGACCGTGTACTGGAGGTAAGCAACTGTCATTTTCACGAAGTGCTCTCCCCTATTTTGTTCCTCCGAAACCGTCTATTCCGTGCAATGAAGTAAACATTCTCCCTCATCACCACCTCCTTTCTAGCCTATTTCCTACCCTATTACTGCAACGGTCAACAAGATTGGGAGACCTATGTTACAGTTAGACCTGCCTTAATTAATTAGTCACATTATGACCGTCATTCGCCGAAGTTGTTGTCGTCATTGGTCAGTCTGACGCGTCAGGACTTGACGGACCTGGCTGCTGCGATTTGTTTATTTCGGTTCGTACATCCTGGGCCAGGCTTGTTGGGAAATCACTTCCTGCTCACGTCTGAAAGTATATGAAAAAACTGATTTGTTCTGGAGATAAACAACATATATTAACCCTTTCGGGGGGGGGGGGCACGGGGGGGGGGCCAGCCTATTTTTGAGCAAACTTTCCATTAAACTTACCTGGTTGAGAAAGAAAAACAATCTGCAATATTGGGATTCCTCTGTACATGTATACAGTAAGGCAGAAAATCTTACCTCCCAAAATTTGAAAAGGCTCTTTGGTAACAGACCTGGTTTGGGCCTTTTAGTGCATGGGTGTTAAATCATTGTGGTGATAAATGCGACATTTGGCAGTGAAATTGTTAAAACACAAATAAAATAACGTTCGCAACAATTTTAGCTGCGCACTGCTTAGGAATTTATTTATTTTATGACGTCAATCAACAGCAAAGGGAGGTTAGAAGCAATGTAGGCAGTTGCGCCCCTAACTCATTTACACCAATCAGAAAGTATAAACACCAAAATATCCTTACTTTCGACGCGTCCTGTGATTTATATTATTTTAGACTATTTCATGCATGACCAAGCAGATCAAATCATCTGTCCTCTATCTGGGGTTTAAACAAATTTATTAACATATACATTGCACTGTCACAAATTATGTATGCGCACATACAAGCTATAAGCTGATAAAGCGCTCTCTCTCTATCTCTCTCTCTTCTCTCTCTCTCTCTTTCTCACTCTCTCTCTCTTCCTCTCTCTCTCTCTTTCTCTCTCTCTCTCTCTCTCCTCTATTCTTTTCCTCATCTCTCTCTCTCATCTCTTCTCTTCTCTTTCTCTCTCTCTCTCTCTTTCTCTCTCTCTCTCGTCTCTCTCTCATCTCTGTCCTCTCTCTCTCCCTCAACCTCCTCTCTCTCTCTCTCGTCTTTCTCTCTCTCTCTCTCTCTCTCTCTCTCTCCCTCTCTCTCTCTCATTCTCTCTCTCCTCTCTTCCCCTCCGTTCCGATGATTATCTAGTGCATAACAGCCGTTTTGATAATAGAGTGCATGTTGGTCATCAAATCCGGATGCCCCAGGGCTCATACTGGGCCCTACGCTGTTCCCTCCTATTTCATCAAGATTAGTTAGGTCGAGCATTATATAGGACGAATGTCTGACTAGCTCAACTGCTCAGCCGTGCGTTTGAATGAACCGAATGAATGTTTATTCATAAGAACGTAAACGGTACTATACGGTCCAGCGTCGGTTATGAAGTGTTATAGTGCACTTAGAACCATTTTCATCTGTTGGTTTTGGGTGTGTGGTGGTGGTTTTTTGCCTCAGCAGTTGGACACCAATCGATCATGAGGAACGTGGCAGAGTGGCTAAAGGAAAACAAACCGATCCCAGGGATCGGTCGTTCTCGCCAGAAAGCTCGCCTCGCGGTGGCTCGCCCACAGGGAACAAAGAGGGCGGAACCGTCTCTCTCGCCAGTTGTGATTCAATGCGGCGCGCGCCGATGAAAATCCGTGTTACTTCCCTCCGGTCTGAAACAGACACATATGGACATTAGTAGATATAAAAGATGTGTGGGAACGATCCTGGAGGCAATGCCCGAGGCAGTGCAACTCCAGGAAAAGTCCCCGATATTTTAACGATCCAGATAGTATAATTGTAATGTATAATTAGTTGGCGCGCGCTCAGCGCCTCCCTTCGTTTATAGTCCGTTCTGCTTTTAGACGTTCGCCTGCCGATTTTCAATGCGTGAATGCAGCGCGAGAGATCCGGGTTTAATCCCGGCCTCGCACTTTCCGTCTACGTTTTGCATGGAAAACCCGAACTGACGTGAGTCTTCGGATATAGGACTTAAAGCTAGTCTACCGGGGTGCACTTTAACGCACGTAAAATCCCACGAGCCAATTAACGTCTGTAAGAGCAGGGAGAAAAGGGTTAGGTTTAGGGTTATGGATAGGGTTAGTATTGCCAAAAAGTCATAACTAAAAATGTTCCTAAATACAGCTTTATGTATGGTGAAGAAGGCAAAAACGTAAAATAACACTTAACCGAGAAATGCCATGGGGGGGGTGGGGCACATCTTTACCTTTACCGAAATTGTACTGGAGTTTTGAATGAAATAATGATTGGAAATGGACACTAAACCCCCACCCCCACCCACACCCAAAAGAGAAGAAGGAGAATGAGAAGAAGAAGAAGAAGAAGAAGAAGAAGAAGAAGAGAAGAAAGAAAAGAAGAAACAAAGACAAGAAGAAGGAGAGGAGATGGGAGAAGAGGAACAGGGAGAAGAACAAGAAGAGAATCAAGAAGAAAACAAGAACCTAGAAGAAGAAGACAAAAAGGAGAGGGAGAAAGAGAACAAGAAGATAAAACAAGAATAATAAGAAGAACAGAACAAAAGAATTAGAAATAATAATAATACGAATGAGATGGCGAAGAGGAACAAGAAGAAGTAACAAGAAGAAGACCAATAAGAAGAACAATAACAAGAACAAGAAGAAGAACAAGAAGAACATAAGAATACAAGAAGAAGTAGAAGAAAAGAACAAGAAGAAGAACAAGAAGAAACAAGAATAATAGAAGAAGAAGAAAGAAGACAAAGAAGAGACTAACAAGAATAGAAGAAGAAGACTAGAATACATTTAGAAGAAGAAAAAGAATAACAAACAAGAAGGAATCAACAACAGAGAAGAGAAAAGAAAACAAATAACAGAACAATCAACCACTCGATTTTTCCACCCTCTTTCACAGACAGTCGACAGACAGACTGACAGACATGCTGAAATTGAATACAGCAGACAACGCACAGATAGACAAACGAGAGCGGAAACAGGTAGACCAACAAAGAAAGCATTCAATGCACGACCTTGTAACTGGCTTCAGACTGTTCTTCCTTATTTTTTAAAAAGCTCTTCTTTCTTTCCTCTTTTTTCCCCTCTCTCTTTTCTTTCTTCTTATTCTTCTTTGAAATCTGTCATAACAAACGACTTTTTCTTTAGTCCGTTCACGACCTATACATAACAGTTTCCCCCCACCCACGCTTCTTTTCCTTTAATATCCCACTTTCATTCATCGCTCTCTCCCTCCCTCGTTTTCTCCGACAGCGCGCATGTTTGGGAGAGCGAAAGAGGAAGAGTGAAGGAACAAAGAACGAGGTGGCAAGTGCTAACTTAGTCCCAGTAGATTATAATAATACAATATTGATATGATAATAATATAAAATAATAATAATAATAATAATAGTGAATCATTTACATAGCGCACTCCTCCACCAAATCGGAGCTCTACTGCGCTTTAACAACACAAAAATTAAAAGCAAGACCATTCACAAAACCATAAACACAGGCGCTGAAATGAGTGGGGGGGGGAGCCTCGGCCTATTTTAAGCTAAATTGCCCTGTTATGCATAAAAGAAATAAAAATAACAATAGATCGTTCCCGAAAAAAAAAAAGCGCAATCCACCAAAAGGGACTCATGACGTTTTTCTTAAAGGTAAACACCCGTCCCAGGGATCGGGTCCTTTCCTCTCCAGAAAAGCTCTGCCTTCGCGGTGCTCGCCACACCAGGGAACAAAGAAGGGCGAACCGTCGCTCTCCTCGCCAGCTGTGATTCAAATTCGGGGCGGCGTTTTTCTTAAGGGAAACAACCGTCCCAGGGATCGGTCTTTCACTCGCCAAAAGCTCTGCCTCGCGGTGCTCGCACACCAGGGAAAAGAAGGGCGAACCGTCTCTCTCGCCAGCTGTGATTCAAATGCGGCACGCGCCAGCGCTTCCCCTCTTTTATAACTCCGGCCGTGCTTTAAGACTTTATTCAGGTCTGGGAACACTAGTTGTAACCAGTTATCCCCCCGTGGGGATACCGGGGGTCATTGCGTATAAATAGTCCCCACCTTCTGGAAGTTCGGTGCTTGTAACTTCTTTAATCTGTCTCTCTCTTTGCTCTGCCTTTTCCTTTGCTTGCGTCATCTAACTCCCTTTCTGCCTTACTCGGTCATTCTCCTGCCTTTTTTTTCTTTCTTCCAAGACTCACTTCAAAAAAGATTTCCCTCCAGCCGAAGTCGGACATGCGGGCCGAATTATTTCTTACTTAGACGCATAACGGCAGCAAATGACGCTCTGCGCTCATAATTGACAGGAAACTTCCTGAGCGAACGAAGAAGAAGAAAATATAGGATTTAGCCTTAAAACCCGTTCATTCGCCATGTCGCCTCTTGGCCCACAATGATTTAACACCCATTCACTAAAAGGCATCAAACGAGGTCTGGTATTCCATGACCCTATGTTCTTATTTTTTTTTTGAAGTAGTGATATTCATATTTTTGCATGTCACAAGGATCCCCCAATATTGCCGACAAAATATTTTTCTAACGCGGTAAGTTCAATGGAAATTTTGGCTGGAATGTCTAGTCGTTGAAAGGGTTAAATAAATTAAATCTTCAAACGACATGGCCGACAAACTTGGAAAGCCCCCCCCCGCCCCCCCCCTATTCGAATCCCCGATTCTAAAAGAACCTCCTTTCTTTTTATGAACAGGCGTTCGCCCGTTCCATCCACCCATGCTCCTAACTAAAGCATCCCATAATAGTTCCGAGCAACAACCTGTGAAGTATCCCCACCAGTTACAGAAAGAAATTACAAAAAGGACTTGAAGATAAAGGGCAAAGCAGTTGGGGATGAGGGGGGGGGGATAAATGCCACCAACGAGATTTAGGACGAATGGGAATGGGGTGGGGGTTGGGTGATTGTAAAAATGGTGAAAAGATGAACAGGGACTGGAGGGGTGGGGCCTAGGGGGCATACTCCGAGCAATGTCCTGGCCGTAACCTCTCCTCCCCCCCCCCCCTGTACCTACCACCCCCACCTCCTTTTCTGCACCCCTCCCCATCCTCAACCACTACCCCACCCTCCCCCTGTCTGCATACCACTTGCAGTAGTGAGCAACCTTTATGTAGTAGTAGTGTGTCTTTGGGTCAGTAAAGAGTCATCGCCCTTGCAATTAAACCCCAACCCCGCCCCTCCCCCCCCCTCCCCTTGCCTTCAGGGTTTAGTTTTCTCTACATAACGGTCGTCGGGGGGGAGGGGGCACGAAATAACGCTTACGCCAAACTGGAAAGTAAGATACACACTTTAAGGAAGAGACTTTCAAATCAAGCCCTGAGAATACGAACTGGAAACAGAGCGCAATCCCAAATTTAACCCGCTGATCCTACACATCTCAGCAGAAAGGACAAGTCCTCCTGATCAGGCCTGAGAAAGCACACACAACTTCGTGCCGCCTTTTCAGCAATTTAGAAATGGAGAGACCGAATCCATCCCAATATGCGGACGGACCTCATGAATTGCAGAGCATGTTCTTCAACATTGCCCCACTCCCAATGTCCCCCGACAGAAATGTGGCCAGACCCAACACCGCTGATGTAAAAGCTGGCCCGCGGAACCTGACTGATCTACAGCGACTGCTGCATTTGTGGGCTGCTGGCATCTCTTTCGAGAAGAAACACTTTACAAAAAACGCTTGCGGAAGAAAGACTCTTGTCTGATTGGTCCACCCAATTTTTTAAAATTATTTTAAGCAATCTTTAATGGACCAATCAACAAGAGAAACGTAATTCACCCCCTACTAGTTCGGATAGTTAGCCGCTTGCTCGGTGTTTGCAAGAACAAAACGCTCACGTGACTATCGCAAACGAGGGTGGTTCTTATACCGCGTTTTTTTGCCGATTTGCGCCACGCCTACGTAACTTCGCCCTTGTGAAACGTACCGCTGGCTGGTGGGTGTTTTTTGTTGTTTTTTGCATGTTTCTTATCTTTCTCCTGCTGCCTGAGCTGGCCCTCCCCTCATATTCGTCCTTCTCTTCCGCCTCTGACCTCCCGTACCCTATTCTTGTTTTCTTTTTTGTTTGTGCGCCTCTCTCATCTCTTTCTCTCTCTCTCTTCTCTCTCTTCTTCCTTCTCTCCCTCGCTTCTCCTCTCATCTCTCTCTCATCATCTCTCTCTCTCTCTCATTTCTCTTTCTCTGTCTCCGTTTCTCTATCTTCTTCTTCTTCTTCCTCTCTTCTTCTTCTCTCACGCTATCTCTCTCACTCGCCTCCCTCTCTCTCTCTCTTCCTCTCTCTCTCCTCTCTCTCCTCTCATCTCGTTCTCTCCTAAAAACTCTCATCCGTCTCCTCTCTCTCTCTCTCTCTCTCTCTCTCTCTCTCTCTGCTGTCTCATTTCTCTTTCTCTTCCTCTGTTTCTTCTCTTCTTCTTTTTTCTCTCTTCTTCTTCTTCCTTCTTCTTCTTCTTCTTCTTCTCACTCTCTCCTCACTGCCCCCCTCATCTCTTTCTGTCTCTATGCTGTCCTCATTTCTCTTTCTCTCTCTGTCCTCTCTCTTGTTCCTCTTCTTCGTCTTCTTCCTTCTTGTTCTTCTTCTTCTTCCTTCTTTCCCCTCTCTGTCTGTCTCTCTCTCTGTGTTTCTCTTTTCTCTCTTTATCTGTCTCTGTTTATCTCTGTCCTTCTTCTTTCTCCCTCTCTCTCTTTCTTCTCTACCTCTCTCTCTCTCTCTCTATGTCTCTTTGTCTCTCTCTCTCTTCCTCTCTCTCCTCCTCTCTCTTCTCGTCTCTCTCTCTCTCTCGTCTCTCCGCCTCTCTCTCTTCTCTATGCTCTCTCGATCCCTTTCCTTTTGCACCTGTCTAAATTCCTCAGTTGTTTGTTTTTCTCTCCTCTGATTATGCATCTCTCTCTCTCCTCTCTCTCATCATCTCGTCTCTCTATCCTTCTCTGTCTCTCATCTCTCTCTCTCTCTCTTTCTGTACCTCTTAACCTTTCATCGTCTGTCCTCTCCAATAGTTCACGCTTCATCAGCTGTGTTGTGGTGGGGTGGTGGGGTGGGGGGGGGTGCAGTGCTTCTTCTTTCTTCTTCTTCTTCTTCTGATTCTCCTTCTCTATCACTACTCCCTCCCTCCTTCTCTTTCTTGTCTCTTACCTTTCTATCGCTGTCTCATCTAGTATAGTCAACGCTAGTGGTCAACTTAGAACTATGATTTTGACCGCCATAGGGGGGCAAGTTAAACCAGTAGGGGCTTAGCGCGTGATATTCGTATCTTGGCGTAATACTCATCCTCTCTCTCTCACTCCTCTCTCTCTTCTCCTCTCTCTCTCTCTCTCTTCAGTCACACACACACACACTCCACACACACAACTACACAACAGCCCACACACACACACACACACATACAGCAGGTCACACACTAACGCCCACTAAGCATTGTCACGCGGCGCTAAGCCCATACTGGTTTGATTTGCCCCCTTGGCGGTCAACTCCTCGTCCTAAGCTTCTCATTCATCGGCCCGTGCTGCGGGGAGGTTGCACCCTTGAAAGGTTGACGGGAGGTTAAGCTATATTATGCGTACTTGGCAAACAGACCTTTTGTGTGTGATCTTTCGCTTTTTCTGTTTGGAGGAGGGGTGGGTAGCTTGGGGCGGGGGGGGGTGGGAGGGGGGGTGGTGGGTGGTGTGGGGTGGGGGGGGTGGGGGTGGAAATGAGGAGACAAGGATTGTGTGGTGAGGGTGAGGGTGGGAGGTAAAGATGAAGGTGTAGAAGGAGGAGACCGAAAAGAAACACGCTTTGTAGGGTAAGACGGGGTAAAAAGTGCATGGGCGGGTAAAAAGCCCATGCCAATTATCTCATGAAATAAAGCAAATTTTAGTCACATTTTGCCCATGAGACGAGTGTTAATGTTTAGCATTCGTCTCATGGGCAAAATTTGACTGAAATTTTCTTTATTTCATGAGATAATTGGCATGGGCTTCTTACCCGCCCATGGGCTTTTTAGCCCCCGTTTTTTACCACTATAGGATGTGTGTCTATGTGGGGTGGGGGTGGGGGGGTTGTGTGTGTATGTGTAGGTGTGTGTGTGTGTGTGTGTGTGTGTGTGCGTGCGCGTGTGCGTGTGACACAAGCGCGTGCGTGTGGGTGTGGGTGGGTGTGGGTGTGGGGTGGGTCCGCACCTATATGTGTATGTATGTGTGCGTGTGTGATTGTGCACGCGCGCCTGTGTGTGTGTGTGAGTGTATTGCACGTGTGCGGGCCCGGGTGCGTGCGTGTGTGTGCATATCAACAATTGGCACATTGTCAGCAAAAGGCATGCGTGTGGCAGTCAGATAAATAATGATGCTATCTGTTGGGAAATTCCCCGAGGTAGGCCTAAGTAAGGTACCGCATTGTAGGCCTAATTCTTTGTTTTCTTTGCAGACCAAAGCATACAGTCTACCACTTCTTGCGGCCTTGTACAGGTTTATTTTCAGTTCTGTAACATGGGGTTATTTGGGCTATATCCTATTTTGTAGTAAGCTTTTACGAGTGCGCGTGGCGCGCGCACGCACGCAAACACGCACACACACACGCAAACGGCACACACACACGCAACAGCACATCACACACTGCACACACACACACTGCACGACTTGCGCGCGCACACACACACACGCACAACACACACGTCACCGAACACATATTACCGCCACGCACACACGCACGCATCAACGCACACACGCACTAAGCACAGACACACACGCACACACTACACCACACAACACACACAACACACACACAATCGATGGCTTGATATTGAAAAAAAGCATGTATGTGTTGCTTATTCAATGTCCATCTTTAAATACCATACACACACACACACACAACATACACGTGCACACACGCACAAGCAAACACACACACCCCACACACAAACACACACACACACGCATGCACGCATGCACACACACACACGCAATGCACACACAACACACACACGTGCTACGCGCGCGCGCGCTTGCCGCGTCCTGTCGTGCGCGCAAAGCAAGCAAGCAAGCGCGTGACGCACGTACGCACACACACACACATACTCATTCATTCACTCGCTCACTCACTCAGTAGGGACTAACCCTTATACGCACATATTTAGTCCGTCACCAAGACGGGCTATTTGGATGGGGGGCTGGGTTTTTTATAGTTTTTTTTTATTTTTTTTTTATGTTTCTGTCTGTCCCAAGGTAATCTCCCGAACCGCTTGACCGAATCGCGTCAAATTTTTGTGTGAAGGTGTGCCTCCTTAATAGGAAGGAGATCGGCGCAAAACCATTTTGCCGTCGTGACCTTGACCTTGACGTACGACCTTGAAAACCGAAAATCTATTTTTATGCCATATCTCGGGCACCGATCAACATAGGATGTTGAAACTTGGTATGAAGGTGGTTTGGCTTATGCCCGTTCTGATGATGGCATATCGATCAAGGTAAAGGTCAAGGTCAAGGTCAAAAAGATCGCTGGAGCCTGAAAATCGGAGGGTCATTTTTTTTTTCTGTCTGTCTGTCCCAAGGATATCTTTCGAATGGGTTGACAGAATCACGTCAAATTTTGTGTGGAGGTGTGTCACCTTGAGAGGAAGGCATCCGCGCAAACCATATTGCCGTCGTGACTTTGACCTTGGCGTACGACCTTGAAAACCGAAAAATCTTTAAGGGGCCATAACTCCCACACCGTTAGTGTTAGAGTCTTCAAATTTGGCATGAAGGTACTTTGGCTTATGCTCGTTCTGATGGTGGCATACCGATCAAGGTCAAGGTCACGGTCAAGGTCATGGCGATCAGTAGGCCTTGAAAGTGGTAAGAGTCTACACATTGGGTTTTAAGCCATAATTATTTTCCACATTGGTACTTGACAGAAACGCTTCAGATTGTGTCTGGTACTGTATAACCTAGAGAAGAAAACATCAGAGCATAAACAATTGCCATGCTGACCTTGACCTTGTCGTGTGACCTTGAAAACCGAAATTTTCATTCTTTGCGCTATATATTATTGTCCAAGCTGTATCTCGTGAACTACAAGACATAAGCTCTTCAAATGTTGTGTCAGGATATGAATGAATGAAAATTTGTTTAACGTCCTCCGCCCCGGAGCAGCCACAGAGGCAGACAGATAGAGAAAGAGAGAGAGAGAGAGAGAGAGAGAGAGAGAGAGAGAGAGAGAGAGAGAGGGGAGGACAGATAA
>JAGGCT020004076.1:762591-798063 GCA_017654935.2 Phymorhynchus buccinoides | reverse complement strand
CAACCAAAAGCATTACGAATTACATGTTGTAATTGCTTCACTGTTGGTAGTGGGTTGCCGGTGTTGGTTATTGTCTTTAAATTTAATAAAACACACTGCAACCAAAGCCAAAAACACGAGTAGAAGTACAAACAAAACATCAGAGAAAGCAACAAACAAACCAGAAACCCAAACACTAAAAGCTTAACAACCTCGGAGAGCGACTCCATTTTTAATGCAATAAATTATTGTTTTTAGAACTTAATAAAGACTTAACAATAAACTTAACAATAAAATTAAGTAAGTAACTCATAGAACTTTTAAGTTTTTGTGTTAGAACTTAATAAAAAAACTTACTGCAAAACTTGCTTAAATAACTATTAGTGACTTGAAGTTGACTTGTCTAAGAAACTTGTTTTTAAAGAACCTATAAAGAACTTTAAAAGAACTTGAGTAACTTCTTAAAAAAACACAAAACGTTTAAAAAGCTAATAGAAAATATAAGTCAGATCATACAGACTGGACAAAAATCCACAACAAAAACTAACGGTATAATTCCTCTAATTGGGGTATTACCCGCACGCTTAGTGGAGGGTGGGAGGCATTCGCGACTGAAACCCTATAGGTTGTAAATTATTGTCCTGGCCCTTGCCATGTTCAACGCTCCTGTCCGTTAATTAGTATACAAATTACGCATATTATGTAGGTTTAGTATTTAAATAAAGTTGTAATGCATTCAGGTCCGCTACTAATACAAAATTGTATGCATCTAGGTAGCTATCTCATAAGAAGTCAATGCCTTGTCGGTCAGTCTTCTGTTGTGCTTAACGCTGTGCATGAAACAAAAGTTATAAAAAGGTCATTATATGCAGAATTTCTTCTTTTTTTTTTTTCCTTAACACATTAAAAAACAATGAATCAACGCGCTGTCTTCGGGCGGGGGGGGGGGGGGGAAAAAGGAGTACAAAACGACTAATCGCACTGATCTTTGTGAGGATGTAACAACGCAAGAAAACTCGATTAATCATCGCCTTTTTGAGGGTTAAAAAACATAAGAAACACGAGCGTGATTTTAGCCGTTTTTTAATACAATAGAGTATGAAACCGAAACCGAAAACGCGGAAGCTGAAAGCCAGAAGCCCTTTCATACTTTCGCTTTCTTACAAATGGGGGTTTCCGACATAAAAATCAATCTTTGGGGAAGTAAGCGCTGCCAGATGATCAGTTCCAGGGAAAGGGAAGTGTGGGGGAAGAGGGTATGGCGGGGCGGGGAGGTCTGGGGGGTGAAGATAAGAGGGGAGAGGGAAAAGGGGGGTGTTAAATCTGTGCTTTGAAGACCTCTCAACCGAGGCAATGTTATTGCCTCAGGGAAGGTGTTCCACTCAAACGACACATCCCTTCGGGGAAGAAAAGAAAATTTCCTGTAATTTGTATTTTGTTTTGCCGGAATAAGATATGCTGCTGGGTGAGACAGTCTTGTCTGGCGTGGATGGTGGATGGTGGAGAGGCCTGTGCTGGGGTGTTATGGCACCTCTCCATGAATGTACTATTGAAGAGGTGGCCAGCCTTGCTGATGTCATCTGTCCTTTCAGTGGGTCCAATGCGCTTAGACCTCATGTTGTCCACGCTCGATGTTTAGTGTCCACAACATAGATAGCATGATCCACGTAAACTAACCCCGTGTTCTCCAAGACGCAAACTGTTTGAAAGTCCGTTGCCAGATGAAATCGTGGCGACAACTGCCAATTTGACTTCCAGTTGTTCTGGCTCTTGGACCTTCGTGGATTGCGTTTGGTACGAAGTGGGGAAAACGTCGATTTGTCTTCAGCCGCCTTGTTTACTGTTCAGACGCATGGTGGGCAATGAAAGCAGACGAGTGAAGACGCGCCTTGAGCAACAACCTTGACCTTAGAAGACGTTCGCGTTCACCCATTGGTCTTTTTGGACAACACCCCACAGTGGTTCACGTGATCATTGTGTAGGCATGAAAGTGGTTGAAGTTCAACGTCTACATGATCTGGTGAAATATTACTTTTGTTTCTATTCACTATCAGAGAGAACTCCCAGCCAGTCTGGAGCAGAGATCTATCCTTCAGCATGCCTCCCAACTCCAGGAGGAAAGTGTCCATCATTGCAACCCCCTCCTCCAATTCAAAACCCTCCTCGATTTCACCCCGTTCTGTGAAAAGAAAACCCTCCCCCATCATGCCCCCAAACTCCAAGAGGGTCGCTGTCAAACAAGGTAAGGCATTGTTACTGACAGTGAGTGCAAGCATTGATAGAATTGTTGTTCTGTAGTTGTTTTGATACAATTGTCTGTCTTTGTGTGTGTGTGTGTGTGTGTGTGGTGTGTGCGCGTGTGCGTGCGCGTGCCGTGCGTGCGTCGTGTGTGTGTGTGTGTGTGTCCACAGACATGCTAATTTCGGACGTTAGAATAAAACAAAGCCCTACAAAAAAACCTCAACCCCAGGAAAAACCTACTGACTGCTCTCATTCATCCACAAAAACACAGGTACGTACAAACATATAACTTTTATTCACAAAAAAACACATCAGCACCATTACAAACTTACATGGCATCAAACATCAAAACCAATCAATCCCCCGCAATTATTAGTCTTGTTTCTACCCTATTCTTCCTTTTTCCCCTTCCCTAATAGTCACAGTTCACATTCACCACCCATATTCCCACAGACATTCCTCACTTTCTACCTTGTCCCCGCTTCTTTTCTGCAAGCATCCTCGCCGACACCAATGGCTATAACAAGAGTTTGGAGTTCATTCGCACGTGACAAACCTGTGCCGACGAAAATTTACCCCTCCCAGCTACCAACACATTTGCAGCCGACGCCCGCGAAATGTCCTCGCTGATCCACAAACGACACTGGCGTTGTCGCACACAGACGCAGAATGCAGACAGGAGGCGCTGACAACAAAACGCAATCCCGCGACGGCGTTGACGACGCAAACCCGCAGCACTGCGGGCGGTGAAACGATGAACCCGAGACAATGCAGGAACACCCACGGCTGGCTTCTCAGCTTCTTCGGTGACGCCGACACCTCAACACTGCAGCATCACGGTGAAAGCGCGAGTAGGTGGCTTGCGTCGAAGACTTCTCGGCTTCTTCAGTGTCGATGACCCCCGACACTGCATCATCATGGTGAGAGCGTGAATTGGTGGCTTCTCAAGGTCCAAAAGAGGGGTGTCTATAAATACACACCAAAACCAATACCTCCAATTGTTAACACTCTATCCCAAGTAGCGTCGCACACAACACACAGAGTATGTAAACTTTTTGTGAGCTTTCTCTGATCAAATACCCCAAGAAAACAACTGTCTTGAATTACACTCTATCAAATTAGGAAACCAGCCTGGTTACCCCACACATTACCCACAATGTGTTCAAATGGACACAAACCACAAAATTGACTTAACTATAAGAAGCAAATTCTGCGTTCTTATCTATTACAAGAGAACAACAAGAAACCAATTCCCAATGAATGCTGGAAGACACTAATGCAACTATCCATGACAAACTTAATCTTCCATCTTTAACACCCAAAATGACCTCGCACTATTACAAGTGTTCCAAGTTATTCCAAATCATGGTCCAAACAATGCCATAACACAATTGTTAACTAGGCATCACCACTCCCACACGCCTAACAAAAATGCTATTAACTTTCCAATCTTAAACCTATTCAAACTCTAAATAATAAAACAAATCCAACCAAACCGATGCACAAATACATGGATACACACATAAGTCACATGCCTGTATTCTGTAAATAAGTGATTAATAAAGTATTCCATTATGTGAAAAGGAATTCAAAGTTATATTCCAATTTATCCTACTCTTGGCTGATCCAACCCAACAACCCATAGAAACACTTTAACCCTTAGATTTACATTACTTATTATTACTTTTATTTTAAGTTACCCCCAAGTCAACACTCCTTTACAATTTAATCACACTATATCCGCTGGCCAGCCCACAAATTAATTCAACAAAACTACAAAACAACACCCAAACAAACCCCTACTTAAACCATAATAAATTTAATTAGTTATTACTATTCTATCAAACGCACACTGAACACCCATCTTCAAAAACCAACCCGAAACACAAAATAAGGCCTGTTCAATTTTAGCAAACTGGATTGAACACATTTTTAGGTCAGGTAAGGTCAGCGTAATGAGGGCAACTAGGCCTCGCGGCCTCTGAAGTGCCCTTTCAATATATTTTTTGTAGTATTGAGCACAGCTGTGACGGTTTTTTGATGACACAATCAGTCATGTTGGTATCTCAATTCTGTCAATTTAGGGTCTTTGTCCAGGAGGTTTTTAAACTGGTTACGGTTTTGGTGCAAGCTTGATTTGTGCAGAGACGTTATTCCAATACTTGGCAACTCTTTTAGCAAAAAAATGTTTTCTAATGTTAGTTCTTGCTGTATTGTATTAGTATTTTTAATTCACAGCTTCTAGTTTTCGAATAGTTTCGAGAGCTGAAACAATCTTTTGTTAGTAAAGTCAGTATTGTTAAAAGAATTATAAACATTTATCAGGTCTCCTCGCATCCTCCTGTATTTCAAGGATGGCAAATCCAGCCTGCGCAGCCTTTCACCATAGTCTTTATTTTTAAGAGATTTTTATCAGTTTGGTAGCTCTCCTCTGGCATATTTCGATTGACACAGACTGTCTTTTGAGATATGGGTTCCAAATTTGATTCCCATATTCTAAATGTGGTCTCACCAAGCTTTTATACAGGTTTATAAACACAATATTTTTTATTCCTAAAAAAGTCCTCCTAATCAGCCCCAGCATTCCATTTGCCTTGCCAACAGCTGTTGTGATATGTTTGTCAAACTTAAGATTAGGATCAAAGATCACCCCTAAGTCTTTTTTTTCTGTGCATGTCTCTAATTTATGTCTATTTGTGCCATGAGTTATTTCATATTCCCTCTGTGGATTATTTTTTAATCCTAAATGCATAACTTTACATTTGGCAGCATTGAAATACAATTTCCACTTCTCAGACCATTCAATAAGCTTATTTATATCTTTTTGTATTATGTCCGATTCATGAGAAGAATTATAAATTTTAGTGTCGTCTGCGAATACTTTGCAAACACTTTCAACTTGGTCAGGCAAATCATTTATAAAAATAGTAAATAAAATAGGTCCCAAAATACTCCCTTGAGGGATGCCACACAAAATGTCCGTGTTTGATGAAGATTTATTCCCCACCTTTACTTTCTGTTTTCTACCTGTTAAAAAGTCTCCCACCCACAGCAAAATATTTCCCGTTATGCCATATGATTTTAGTTTCAAAAGTAGTCTTTGGTGAGGTACAGAGTCGAACGCTTTTCGAAAGTCTAAATAAATTATATCAAATGCTTCTTTTTGTTCAATAAATTTAGTAAAATCGTCCATAACCTCGACTAACTGTGTCATGCAAGACCTGCCACTCCTAAAGCCATGTTGACAATCTGAATACAAATTAAAATCTGTCATATGGTTTACTATAGTGTCTCTTATAAATTGCTCTAAAATCTTACATACAATACAAGTTAAGCTGACTGGTCTGTAGTTACCAGGGTTAGTCTTAGTACCTTTTTTAAAAATAGCTGTGACTTCAGCTGTTTTCCATTCTGATGGGAGTGAACCTGTCTCCAAAACTCTTATTAAATAAGATTGTAAGAGGCATTGCTAGTCCCTCACTTAACTCTTTTAGAACTCTGGCTGGTACCTTGTCACACAAATTATAAAACATTCTGCCCTTCACTACCATCATTCTTTTAAACAGCCAACACTAACCTCGCAGTATCTGGCACCATATGTCCCCTTTTAGGCAGATATAAAGATACTTAACAAATAGGCCTACACATTATTTCGCACAGCATCACTACGACAAAATACCATCTTCTACTCCCAGTAAAGCTATTCCTTACCTATTTTCGTATTAACTGAGTACTCGTTTTTAAACAAGCCAAACATTTTCCCATTAATCCTATTCAACTAGTAACGCAAAGTTAAGCATAATTACTATACAATATGTACATTACCTTAGGTCTAGAACAAGACAGCTACAAAACACGTAGGCACACTTGTCAAACACACAAGTCTGTAGGCCCACACACAGTAGCGACGTGAATAAAAAAAAAAATGTAAGCAATTCTCAGAGTAGTTGCTATGAAATGAGATAAAAAATAGTTAACTTGCTGTAAAAATGCGTTTTCTGTCAATAACTGGCGTGATTTATCGAAACATTGGTCTATTTCTTCATACAATGCCGATACAAGGCTGAAGAGACATTTTTGTTGCAAATTCCTTCCAAGAATAAAGATGATTGAATGTTCCACAAAACTCGATTAATTTACAGAAAAATAAGCATTCAAAAGTCGAGTACTGCCTGTAGAAACTATGCATATGTTTTTATACGAAAAAACACTCAAATATTTGGGTTTTCATGATACTGGTATTTGAATCGGACAGAAACTATTTTCGCTTTAGTAATGGCGTCTTTCCATGACGTCATCTCGCGAGACAGGCTCGCGCAGTAGCAGACATTTTTGTTCCCCAACGATTTTCAAAAACTTTTAAAACCACAAAAAATTATTGTGTGCAACATCGTAAGCTTAAATTTATGGCGGCGAAGCAAACATTAGTGATTTCCTGATAAAGTTAGTAGTGTGGAGCAAAGCATTATTAGATTCAGCGTTTGACGATCGTTTCCACTTCGCAAGGGAAGCCACTCCTTTTGTAAGAAAACGAGGCAAAATGTCACCAAATCGGTACGACGGTAGGCTTACCGGGGTGGATGTAGGACAAAAATGGCACGGTAGATGTTTTTTTAAAACCTTTGAGAACATCACTATAAGGCTTCATATTGTGTCCGCCACTGTTCATTAGCGCATGGTGGACTTAAATAGCGAGCGGACAACTTATTCTGTCAACGCTTTTCAACTCGGTAAACTCCGCACCACCGATCAGTGATCTGTCTGAAAGATGAAATTTTCAGCTTGAAATCAAGGAAGCTGAATCCTCTGTACACCCGTCACGACTTCTTTTTTGGTAGAAATAATGCAGCAACAAGAAGAAATTCTTCTTTTTCCATATTGGCCCGCTTGCAAACTCGAAAAGTTTTATTATTTTTTGATTAGCTTAAATTTAAACAAAGGGACGTAACTCTGTGTCAGACTGGCACAAATACCATCGTCGCTACACACAGATACGAAGAACCACGCCTAACGCCCAAGCAAAATACTCTTCATGCGTGACCTTGACCAAACTAGTCAAAAACTAAAGAAGGAGCTCAAACAGCTCACTACTCCTAGCCTACCACAATCTGGCTACAGCTAGGATCTGGTCTGACTTCTTCGGCAAATCGACAGAAAGTGACGAGAAAATTCCTTTTCACACAGGGGACTACATCTTGTGTAGAAACTAGACACCCATGCTCGAAGCCAATCACAATAAAACAGACACCCAACTCATTTTTAAGTGATTGTGTGCTGTAGTTCACAAGGTATGCGACAGACACAGAAACCACGTAAAACAAATCAAGGTGAAAGTGACAAAGGTCATCAATATTTATTTAGCACATCATGTCGCCAGAACCAAAACACCAACCTACCTAATTTAGGGATTGTAACTGAGAAATCTAAAGGACATGACTAAGACGGCAGACTGACATGTCCAAGGTCAAATGTCAAGGTAATCAAAGCAATAACTATTCACCATCCCGCATCAATTAAGGCCAGATATAACCGTTTACTCGATTTTGGGACTGTGTGTGCAAAGCAACAGAAGACATATGGGAATAAGAATAAACCTAAAGATCTAAATTTTGTTGTTGTTGTTTTTTTTTTGCTGTCCTCATCTTCTGGGCTGTACAGTGGCGTTGCTTCCCACGCCGCTCGTTCCGAATCCCAATTCGCAGCTACACCTGGGTTTGTTCAAGTCGCAGAAACCGAGACCAGCAGTCCAAGGGGAGAGAATCTACTAAGATCTAAACTTAATAGGTCCAAATTCAAGGTCAAAGGTCAGCAAGGTCATAATCTGTCCACAGGACTCATTTGTTTTAAAGAACACACCATGATACAACTTTAAGGTGATTCTGTATGTCAGTTCACATAATATCTCTGCGAAGCACTTTATAAGCAAAACAAAACAAACAAGCAAACATGTACATTACTGCTCTCTTGGCGATGAGGATTCTAGGGCTCAGGACAGTTGGCAGTGGGGTTTGCATGGTCTAAGATGCTAGACCAGCAGCAGCGGCAGCATTTTCGGGTACAGTTTAACCTTGACCTTGACCAATGACCTTCATTTTTTAACTTGGCCTAGATATCTTTAGTACGTATCGGCAAGCAAAATTTGAGCGTCCTAAGTTCCTCCGTTGTCGTGCCAGGTGTCTGGCAGCATTTTCGGCTCCAGTGACCTTGACCTTTGACTATGACCTTCATTTCTTGAATTTTGCCGAGATCGTCTTAGCACCTATCTGCATGCATGCAAACTTCGAGCATCCTAGGGGTCCCTCTGTTCAAATCGGTATCATGCCAGGGTGGTCTCCAGCAGAGCATTTTCGGCGCATGTGACCTTGACACTTTGACCTTCATTTTTAAACTTGGCCTAGTATCTTTTGTATCTAATTGATGCAAACATTTTGAGCGTCCTAGTCCCTCAGTTTTGTGCCACGTGTTCGACCATTTTTCGGGCTCAGTGAACTTTGACCTTTGGACCAATAACCTTATCATTTCTCTAAGCGTGTCCTAGATATTTCGTAGTACAAAAAAAACACCAATGTATCCTATCAGGCGTGCATAAATTTGAGCGTCTCCTAAGGCCCTCCGTTCAATATCGTTGTCGTGTTCACATATGATAGAAAATAGATAGGTAGAACATTTTTAGTTTATTGCTGGCAACCGTTCCTCCAGCCTACAGGACACATCAAAGGTTAGAGCTTTGAATGCAATATGATAGTGAATATAGATACTCAAATCAAAATATCAAATCAAATCAATCATCTTTATTATCTTCATGAATGAGAAATTGCAGCCAGGTGCACATTATAAACAACATGTAAACCACATTTTATCAACACAATTAAGAATTAACAATACTAATACACTGCAATCTTGTATTAACAAACTGACGAATCACGAACAATTACCAGAAAAGCAGAACCCTGCTCATTTTTAAAATACATTTTAAATGCCATTTTGTAATCAAGGTCATAATAGTTTTAAAAAAAATGAAATTTATGAAAAAGCTTAAAATCAGCATAATAAGTACCTACCCATCTCTACACATACATTTAGTCAAGGACTACACAGCAGTAATCTATTGTAGAACAAGGGAACCGACAAATAGCTTGCACAAATGTAATCCCAATCGTGAGATGGACAGGCTGCTCAGCAAAACATCGTCTGCAGTGCAATTAAGTGTTCAACAGATGATTGACATCTAGGTTAAAAAGTTATTCTGTGCATCTTATATTTTCAGTTTATAGACAGTTCTGTTCACAGCCCGATGGTAACACTTTCAATAGTATTTTGCCCAGGAACACGACTGTTTATCATTAACTTTTCTGGCTTTCTGATTACCGTCCCCTGTACATACAACTCTTGCAGATACAACTCTGCCTTGCACCCACAACCTTACTTGCACACCTTCACCATATCACTCCAACACACCTTACTTTTTCCACTCCAAGCTTCCATACCAACTGATAATCTCGACACAGTAAGACAGATTCAATGCACTATCGGTAGTAGGTCTGAAGAATATCTGAACAGCACACCAATATTCCTTAGCCTCTTGTAAACCAAGATACTGGACTGACTCTTCCCTGTAAACATTCCCTGGCATCGTTCTTCAACATTAGCAACGCGATGGTCGAAACAATGTGGGCAAGCGCTGGCCAGCAATCAGTCCTTCAAATCGGTCCTATTCGGCACTGCGGCATCGATCCTATATGTACTATTGGCCGATGCCTGGCCGCACCGCTGGCAATGCCCGTGGTTGCCACGTGTTGGTTTTTTAAGGGAGGGGGTTAATCGTCTGTATCTCTGTTTTATGAAAGTAAGACTTAATAACAGATCAAATAAACGATCGCATAATTTGACAATGTTGATTGAAAACCCCAAAGTTTTAGCTAAGCTCGGTGCTGAACTAGCGGAAGCAAAGACACGAATAAATTAAATATAATAAGAACATACTTCTTTTTTTTTGGTAGCTAAGAAATGACGTAAAGCACATAACATTACTTCCATCAATCAAATCGATCCCCTAGACATTTTCAAGCCGGAACCATGTTGTAACCGGCAGTACGTTGAAGGAGGTGAAAGAGTTATTTTGTCTCTCCTTTCCTTTCCTGTAAGTGACCAGATCAAAACTTAACTATTCTCTTACTTAGATCAAGTTTAGTGAAAAAGAAAAATAAAAGATGCAGAAGGGCGAGAGACGCGATAAGACAAAGTAGAAAAATATTAGAGGGTGAGCGAACGAGTTAACAAAAGCGACGAAATGAGACTAAAGTAGAAGAAAAACGAAAGAAAAACAAAAAAATTAAAGGTGCAATCGACACGCTGGAATGAGAGACAAGAGAAGAAGAGAAGAAAAAGTATAAGTAGAGATGAGAAAATAGGGGTTCCAGGAGGTAACAGCAAAGCAAGAAGGAGGGTATAAAAGAGAGAAGATAAACGAGGGAAAGAAACATAAAATGTAGGAAATACAATATTAAGGTCCCAGCGGAGAGCCAAATCTAGCGAGAACACAAAAAAACTGTATTTTAGAAAAAATTGTGGTGAAAGGCGGTGAAAGCAAGCAAGACGGAAACAAAGGAAACAGTGTCGAAAAACGAAACAAAGTAAGAATACATTAGGTGAGGGGCGAAGAACAGAATAGAAAGAAACAAAAGAATATAAAAAGTGGAGCGAGGAAGGAGTAGACTCAAAAAAACCAAAAAGGTAAGAAGTGTGAAATGAATTTAGAGCTTGAAAGAAGGGAGAGAAGAAAGGGGAGGGAGGGGACAGGTGGGAGCTGAGAGCGAGGAGGAAGACAATGGAGAAATAGGTAGGAGAGCGGGAGAGAAGAGGAAGAGAAAAACCGAGTAGGAAAATAGTAGAATAAGAGTGAGCGAGAGCGAGAAAACCCAGCGTAGGAAATTAGTAGTGAAAGAAGGGCGAGAGTAGCATGTAGACGAAAGAAAAAAGAGGATACGCGAGCGCAGAAAGACAAAAGAACACCCCAGGATTAAGGAATAGAAATGGGTGAGGACAAGATAAGAAGCGAAGACACAAATAGAGTTGAAAGCAATAGATTAGCGAAAGGGATTTACGAAAGCACCAAAAAAAAAAAAAAATGTGACAAGCGGGACAAATAAAGTAAGGCAAAATTATAAAAAAAAATAAGAGAGGAAATAGAGTGAGGGCGAAATAGCAGCGAGGGAAGAGACACAGTAAATAGTGAAAAAGAGGCCGGCTGTCGCGTGTGTGAAAGTAGTGTATGTGAGTTTAGTCAGTACCAGTTTTTAACCTTTATCTGGAAAAAAAAATGTTGATTTGATGAATGAAGTGTTTTTAGTAAGGCCTGGCCGAGCTTCTTTTAGACCTTATCCCACACTCTCTGCTCTGCTGTTATCACCAACACACAACACATGGAGTCACACGACCAACACATAGACGAAACTGGCAGTATCGGTGCCGGAGGGCTCCAGACAGCAGTGCAGAGCAGCCAGGTTCATTGACGGCCGTCACAGCACACTTTCCCAGCCCCACACTAAACACTAACTATGGTGTGTGGCCACACTAAAAACCCTAATTCCTAGTATGTACAAATAGACCTAGTACAACTACATACCACAGATACAGACACAAGACAACACACACAAGACACTGAATACAGAGAGATATATATCAGCAGTCCCTTGCTGTCTCCTTCCGTCTAGCTCCCAGCTAGCCGTAACCTTCCAGCTTCCTATTAGTCAACACTAATAAGCCTAGCTACTGCTTGGCCTTGGGAGCCGTAGGCCTATCTCTCTTGGCAGGTCCGATCACACCGGATGCTTCGCTCTGACTGCGACAATGCTTGTTGCTCACATTGCAAGACGCGATCTGCTCACGGTGAAGACCGTGCAGACAACTTCTGGTCACCGTACGCAATCCCCCATGCATCACTACATTCCCCCCAACCTTATGATTGAAAGTCCTGGCCAAGGGGAACAACAGAAATACAGACTAGATGTAATCAAAATTGCCAAGAGAACTAAACTATACATAACTCCCAAGAAAACCTAAACTGGCTTGAGGAAACAAAACAAGCCCCCCCAAGGAAAAACTAGCATGCGGAAACAAACCCTGTCCACGCAAGAAAACATAAAACTGTACAATTTGTACACCTGTGCAACCTATTATGTACAACCTCCAAAACTGACAAGACACCTCAAGCCCGAAATGCCTGACAACTGGCAGACACCTAACACCTAACGCCACAAAACTGACTGGCAGACACTCCCCGGGCCAGAGAACTTCCAGGTGCATCACCCACTTGCACCAGCTGTTGGTCAGAACCTGTCTTGCTTGTCCTATCTGCTGGCAGCGAATCCAGATGGCTCAAGAAAAGCTGCCCTGTGTCTTGAACCTCCACACCCTTGTCCAAGAGCTCCTTCTCTTCGTCTCCTCTGGACTTGGTACCTGCTACCGTGGCCCCTGTGACTCCATCCTGGTTCCCCACATGTCTGTGTGACCGTTGTGACTTCCTGGGAGTAGTGCTACTAGACAGAGAGGGCTTGGCCGCCTCATTCTGTGGCTGAGAGGAAAGCCCTAATGCTCCATCCTTGAAAGCATCTCCAGGCAGGTGCTACTCAACAGCATGCGCAACCAGTCTGGCACAACCAGGAACTGGATACTGTCTAGCTCCCGAGAAGTCCATCATCCCAGTGTCCTGCCCAGAGATGTCCTGCTCAGACTCAGAGCCACATTCCATGCCTGCATCCTCTCCTTGAGAGCTCTGGGGGTCTTGATGGCTCCTTTCTTCCCTGGTTTGAGCAACTGCGGAGTCGCCGGTCAAGAGACCGACGGAAGTGATCCGTCGCTTCTCCGCTCCTCTGGCTGGACTTCTTCCTTGATACCTCTTGGGGTCTTGACAGCACCTTTCCTCCCCCTCCCTTACATTTTTACAGGGAACAGAACTCTGAGGGTTGTGGTCTCCCTGTCTCTCTTTTCCACCTGAAGACTTCTGGTCTTTCGACCCTGCAGCTTTTGTCAAGCTTGCAGCATTCAGAGGCTTGTTCCTTTCTTTTTCTGCTTTCTTTTGAAGCCACTTCTTGTAATAAGAACAGTCCTTCTTCATGTGGCCGGGCTGATTGCAGAAGAAACACTTGATTTTAATCAGGTTCTTGATGGGAGGATTTGCAACTGCCTCTGGGGTTGTCTGCACAGTGCCTTTGAGTTCCTCAGGCAGAATGCCTAGCTTGTTCAGTTGCTTGTTCAACTGCTCCATGACCTGTTGCAGTCCCAGAAACTGTTCTTCCATCACTCCAACTGTTGCCACCTGCGCCTCTTCAAACGGCTACCCCCGTCTCTGGTCCATGGCTGCAGATATGAGCTGGAATCGCTTGACCTTATTAATCGCCTCTCCCACAGAGTGCGGCTGCGCCAAACAGGCATATTTGCCTGCCTCCCTGTCATAGCAGCCTTGGCAAAATTTGTTGACAGCTTCAACCCTTGCGTGGTCGTCAGGCAGGTCCCTGAAAGCTGAACATGCCAATGTTAGCACCCTGTCTGCCCAGTCGTCGAGGGGTTCATCTGGCAGTTGGAAGGCCTGGGAAAAACGCATTTTTGCAGTCTCGATTAAATCCCAACCACTAAACCGTGTCTCAAGTTTCTTCAGTAAAACTTGGTATGAGTTCAAAGGGCCCATCACGGTGAGCAGGGTGAAGTAATCGAGTGCCTTCCCCTATAAACTCCAGCTCAGGTAGTCCATGCACTCGGCATCTGACCAGTTGAGGGCAGAGTGGTAGCTTTCAAGCCTGCATTTAAATGAAAGCCAGCTTGAACTTCCGTCGAAGCGCAATCCTTCCGGGAGCTTACATGGGTCTCCTCTTCGACTGGAGTAGAGAAACTCGTCGAAACTGTCATCAAGGTCAGCACAGGGTCGAGGATAGCCTTGTGGGTAGTCATGGACACAAAGCTGATTCTAGAGTGCGGGATTGGTACAATGCCCCGAAAATCTGTTCCTTCCCGCGATAATCGAGTCTTAATGCGGGCCGACTCCCGCACATTTGCAGAACTGCCCGCTATTTTCCCCGATCGCTGCGGGCATGTCGTTCGTCATCTGCAAAACCTGTTGTCTAGGCTACACAAACTGATCAACCAATCAATCGCGTTCATCTCATTCATCTTGAATACCGACGAGAACTTGCGAGAGTTTAAGCCGCCATATTGGATTTCTTCCAAAATGAAGCGCATAGCCACGCTCCTTGATGTCTTTTGCGGAGGCAAAGTGAAAAAAAAGCAGTCTGTGCCACATGATGACTCAGAGTGTGGAGAAGAGCTTGAAGAAACGGCAACTACATCCAAAAACTCGGAGAAGCAGCCCGATAACAGCGCCAGTGCAAGGGAACACCGGTTCCAAGACGACTGGCTGAAGAAGTGGCCATGGCTGTCCAAGATGGAGAGTGGCGGAATGCAGTGCAAAGTGTGTTTAAAGCACAAGAAAAAGAACGCATTTACATCACCCACGGGCTGCAGCAACTACCGAACGAACACACACTGTCTTTAATTTGTATGTATGAATGCTTTCAATTACCAATTTAAAAATGAATTTGTATGTCATGGCCGTTTTCCCTTGTATCCAGTGGACCTGCCACCAATCCCCCCTTTTTTCATTCTTAGGGGGGGACCTGCCCCCTTTTTTCAATCTTAGGGGGGGAATGCCCCCCCTTTTTCAAAATCCTAGAATCAGCTCTGTGGGCATACGACATTGAGGGTCCCTTGTAATGTCCGATGGGCGAGACACCTGGCTGAAGCCTCCCTCTCATTCGCTGGGGTGGTCGCATTTCAGGACCACAATGCTGATCCAGGACAGGTATCGTGGGCGTGGACTTTTCCTCCATTTGGCCGCTTTCTTCCTCAGGGTGCGCCGATGGAAAGGCATGTTGAGGTACCTCAGGCAGTTTGGAAAGTAAACAGCCTGGATCAGAAACATTCTGATAGCCCCACACCCTCAACAGCATGTCAAACGTCAACGTCCCCTCACGCTGTCTTATTCGGATGAGCTGGGCAGCACGCTTTGAGCCGATGCCTGGGAGCATATCCCTCAGTTCACTCTGAGAAGCTGTGGTCAGATTAACAGGCATTTTCCTTCAAAGGTCTAGCTTTGGTCAATTTACAACTATGACTCGGATCCGAACTGCAAATGTGATTGCTATACCCGAATTTTGCAGAACACGAATCTACTAGACGCTGAGATCCGTCACATGAAGTGACAGCCACCAGACTAATTTGTTTAGCAAAGTTAAACTTTATAATCCTTTCCCCCTCCCTCTTTATAAAAAAAAATAATGGAAAAACTAAATATCAGGCTACCGAATTACTTCTGACACCAATGAAGTGTTTTTCGTATGGCCTGGCCGAGCTCTTTTAGACCTTATCCCACACTCTCTGCTCTGCTGTTATCACCAACACACAACACATGGAGTCACACCACCAACGTATAGATCTACTTGCAGTATCGGTGCAGGAGGGCTCCAGAGATTTTTACCTCTAGCCGCGTAGCCAATCAGAATCGTTTGTTTGTCCGCCATTGTGAATCAATTACGAAACTAAGTGCATGGCTTTGTACATCGATTTCTCTGCAAATATGTAGATTTACACCCTCCTGCTCTATTTCTTGGTTCTTTCCGTTGTTTCAACTTCGTTAGGGATAGGGTTAGTACCTCTCGCATGCGAACTGTACCCATCTAACCCTAACCCTATCCCTAACCCTAACCCTAACCCTAACCCTAACCCTATCCCTAACCCTATCCCTAACCACGGAAAGAACTAACCCTTTTTCACAATGCCTTTCTTCACTTAATAAATCCACGGATAATTCAAACCCTATAAATTCCCCAATCAAATATACCGAGCTTGCTAGAGCCCTTCGCAGTATAAAAAAGGTAAATAAAGCAACAGGAGGTGATATCATCTCCTACAAAATAATAAAACAACTACCCCTAAATTATTTACAAATTTTACATGGTTTCTATTCCAGATGTTGGGAGGGGGGGAAATTCCACAAGCTTGGAAAGAGGCCCAAGTAATAGGGATCCCTAAACCCGGAAAACCGAAGAGGGATCCTAAAAGTTACCGGCCCATCTCCCTCACCCCTCATCTGGGTAAAGTTTACGAAAGAATCGTGAGAACACGATTAGATTACTTTTTACAAAAAAATAACATCTTGCCCCCTTTCCAGGCAGGTTTTCGAAAACATCGATCCTGTATGGAACAAGTAGTTAAATTGACCTCCCATGTCAAAAGAGCGTTTAATCGCCGAAGAATAATATTATCCACGTTCTTCGACATCAAAGGGGCGTACGACTCAGTTTGGCATGGGAGGTTACTTCAAAAAATTAGCAGGCTCGGTATTGCTGGCAATACATTCAATTTTATTAAAGCTTTTTTAGAGAACAGAAAAATGAGAGTTAACGTGGGACAGTCACTGTCCAGAGTTTACACTTTGGACATGGGCGTCCCACAAGGGAGCATGATCGCACCAACGTTGTTCAACATCATGCTCCACGACATACAGAACGTATCATTGGGTAAATCAAGAGAGAGAGAGAAGAGAGAGAGAGAAGAGGAGAGAGAGAGAGAGAGAGAGAGACTGGAGACAAAGAGGGGCGTGAGAGAGACAGAGAGAGAGAGAGAGAGAGAGGAGAGAGAGAGAGGGAGAGAGAGATGAGAGAGAGAGAGAGAGAGATTGACGAGAGAGGGGAGATGAGAGAGAGAGACGGAGGGAGGAGAGAGAGCCGGAGTTTGAGAAGGATGAGAGAGAGAGGAGAGAGGAGAGGGAAGAGAGAGATGGAGAGAGAGATGGAGAGAGATAGGGAGAGAGATGCTGGGTGAGATGAGGGGGAGCGGGAGAGGTTTATATGGAGAGAGAGAGAGAGAAGCAGAGAGAGAGACTTTGTTTTTGCATGCTTTATTACCTTTGTATGTGTTTATTTCGTTTTCCATTTTCTACTTTTATATATGTATTTTGTCCAGAGGGCTGGATGTAAAAAAGCATGTTATTGCTTACTCTATTACCCTCTATAAATAAAATTCAATCAATCAATCTCCCCCTCTCTCTCTCTCTCTCGCATGCACGCACGCACACACGTACACACTTATGCACCGTATATACATACATATATGCACGGGAGACACACCACACTCATACACAAACACACACGTACAAGCAGATGAATAGAGAAATAAGATACAGACATAGAGAGGGCTAGATTATGACTGAAAGACGACAGAGATAAACACATAGATAAGGGCTTAAAAATGGAGCACATCTTGCCATGACGCGCTCCCCAAATGGGAACAACCTGAAATTCACGATTTCTTCTCTTCGACTATAACACTCCAAACACGTTGACAAACTAACAAAAGCCAAGAGTTGTGACGACAAAATGTGATTTCCTACAAGGCACATTTTGTCGCTTTTACGGACCCTTCCGGAGGTGTGCAGTTTGTCACATTTTGACGCCGGCGACAAAATGTGATTTTTGGCGACAAAACGTGACTTATAGTACGTCACATTTTGTCGCCGGTGATCGGCGACAAAATGTGTCATAACAGGGCAATCTTATACTTTATGCTGTTCTCATTGGCGCATCTCCCTACTCCAGCCCCATATAGGCCATCCCAGTATCCCCGGTTTTAACACCTCAACCAAACCACGCATGTGCAGGAAAACGCAGACACATGCACACCCACACCAGAGTATTCCTGTGGTGCCGGTGATGGTGATGACTGAACCTTTTGGTACGTGAAGCAGGAGGAGAAAAACATGTGTGTGTCTGTCTGTATATCGATTATCTTAAAAACTACTGTTTGGATTTTGATTAAAATTGGCAGAGGGGTAGACAGCTTGAAAAGGAAGCTTCCTTTTGTTAATCAACACCGTGCTGACCTTGACCTTGAAGTTTGACCTTGAAAACCGAAATTTCCTTCTTTGGGCTATGTAATTTCCCCCCAGCTTTATTTCGTGAACTAGTGAACAGAATCCCCCCCCCGTGCTTCAAATTTTGTGTGGTGGTGTACCATGGTGCAAGGAAGTTTGTATAAAAGTTCTGCTGTATCTCGTGAACTACTGAACAGAATCGCTTCAAATTTGGGGCTATGTATTTTATGCGTTCTGTAAGGGTGGAAAGTGGTGTGTTTATTGGGGGGTGGGGGGGGGGGGGGGGGAGGGGGGGGAGAGGACATCACTCGGTGCAAGGAAGTTTGTATGAAAGTTCAGCTGTATCTCGTGAACTACTGAAAACAGAATCGCTTCAAATTTTGGGCTATGTATTTTATGCGTTCTGTAAGGGTGGAAAGTGGTGTGTTTTATTGGGGGGTGGGGGGGGGGGGCAGACATAACATCATGAACTCTGGCCGGGTTTGCATTCTCACAATGCGTTGCTGCCGGTCGGCGATGCCCTTGTTGAGACAAGGGAAAATGCATAGATTACCTGAGCGTGGCCAGAATACACATTATTATGAAAGGCACAAAACATCTAGAGCTCGATGAAACCCATGCAAACATATGTAAATCTAACACCTAAGTCCCCAACAAAATAATCAAACAGACTATAAGTATGCACATTAACAACTAGCCGATAAATCCACAGAATTGCCGGCCGGCGCTCTAAAAATGTCACACCAAAAAGTAAGCCGCTTCAAAGCCTCCAAGGTCAAGGCTCAACTCGAACAGGCACATGTGTGGACAACAACAAAGATTGCGGGTGGGGTGTTAGGGGGGGGGGGTCTAAAGTACCAGATTGACTATAACATTTTAAAGTATACAAATTAAAACTATCGTCAATGGATACCATTTTCTTTTTAAAAGAGAAAAAAAAAGTGCCCATGGGCCGAGAATCGAACTCAGATAACCATTGGCATGACTGACGGACACTCTACCAATGAGCTATGAGCTATCAAAGCTTTCTCTAGTGTTGATGAGCTTCTTAACTCATGTTGGCCTGTTGCATACTCATTACTTCTCTAAATTAACCCACTAATCTAAAATGTTATCTGTTTGTTAAATGTTTACAGTGTTGTTTTAAGTATTTTAATTATTCAAATCATTATTGTTTGAAAGCTTGCATAAACATCTATGTGTATGCAAAGTTTGAACAACGGTACGCCTTCTATTTCCCGAGAAAATGCCAACGTTAAAGTTTGGAGATTAGACCATGGAGCAACACACACACACACACACACACACACAACACCACACACACACACACAACGGCCGCGCTCACGCACACGCAACGCGCACACACACACACACACACGCCAACGCGAGCACGCACACACACACACACACACACACACACACACACACACTATCATACTATAGACTCACTTCGTGTTAACGAACGAGTGAGCCAAACAGAATGAAACACTAATTTCTACCACTTTAGACACTAGAGACAAAAACATTACAAAGTTAACATCAAGTCAACACAGAAAAGAGCAACACCTTCCTCGTCACAATAAACATGCATAAGAGAAAAAAAAATAACACACCATTCTTAAGGCGTAACCTTAGCGTTGTTGTTAATATTAGTTAGCCATTTGTCAACAAGAGTTGTAAGAGCAGTGTGGCATGAGTGTTTTGCTCTGACAGCTCTTGATTGACGAATGGCTAACTAATATTAACAACAACGCTAAGGTTACGCCTTAAGAATGGTGTGTTATTTTTTTTTCTCTTATGCATGTTTATTGTGACGAGGAAGGTGTTGCTCTTTTCTGTGTTGACTTGATGTTAACTTTGTAATGTTTTTGTCTCTAGTGTCTAAAGTGGTAGAAATTAGTGTTTCATTCTGTTTGGCTCACTCGTTCGTTAACACGAAGTGAGTCTATAGTATGATAGTGTTGTGTGTGTGTGTGGTGTGTGTGTGTGTGTGAGTGTGCGTCGTGTGCTTGTGTGTGTGGTGTGTGGCGCGTTGTGCTGTGACAGGGCGCGCGTGTGTGTGTGTTGTGTGTTGTGTGTGTGTGTGTGTTGCTCCATGGTCTAATCTCCAAACTTTAACGTTGCATTTTCTCAGGAAATAGAAGGCATAACATTGTTCAAACTTTGCATACACATAGATGTTTATGCAAGCTTTCAAACAATAATGATTTGAATAATTAAATACTTAAAACAACACTGTAAACAAATAACAAACAGATAACATTTGAGATTAGTGGGTTAAAGAGTATTCAACAGGCAACATGAGTTAAGAAGCTCATCAACACTGAAAGCTTTGATAGCTCATTGGTAGAGTGTCCGTCAGTCATGCCAATGGTTCTGAGTTCGATTCTCGGCATGGGCACTTTTTTTCTTTAAAAAGAAATGGTATCCATTGACGATAGTTTCATTTGTACTTTAAAAATGTTATAGTCAATCTTGTACTTTAGAACCCCCCCCCCTCAACCCTCCCCTCTTTGTTGTTGTCCCACATGTGCCTGTTTCGAGTGCGCCTTGGAGGACTTTGCCTCTTGTTACTTTTTTTGGTGTGACATTTTTTTTTTAGAGCGCCGGCCGGCAATTCTGTGGATTTATCGGCTATTGTTAATGTGCATACTTATACGTCTGTTTGATTATTTTGTTGGGGACTTAGGTGTTAGATTTACATATGTTTGCATGGGTTTCATCGAGCTCTAGATGTTTTGTGCCTTTCATAATAATGTGTATTCTGGCCACGCTCAGGTAATCTATGCATTTTCCCTTGTCTCAACAAGGGCCCCATCGCCGAGCGGCAGCAACGCATTGTGAGAATGCAAACCCGGCCATGAGTTATGTCCTGCCCCCCCCCCCCACCCCCCAATAAACACACCACTTTCCACCCTTACAGAACGCATAAAATACATAGCCCAAAATTTGAAGCGATTCTGTTCAGTAGTTCACGAGATACAGCTGAACTTTCATACAAACTTCCTTGCACCGAGTGATGGTCTTCCCCCCCCTACCCCCCCCCCCCCCCACCTGCTCCCCCCCCCCCCCCCCCCCCCACACCCCCCCCCCACCCCAATAAACACACCACTTTCCACCCTTACAGAACGCATAAAATACATAGCCCAAAATTTGAAGCGATTCTGTTCAGTAGTTCACGAGATACAGCAGAACTTTTATACAAACTTCCTTGCACCATGGTACACCACCACACAAAATTTGAAGCGATTCTGTTCACTAGTTCACGAAAATAAAGCTGGGGGGGGAAATTACATAGCCCAAAGAAGGAAATTTTCGGTTTTCAAGGTCAAACTTCAAGGTCAAGGTCAGCACGGTGTTGATTAACGAAAAGGAAGCTTCCTTTTCAAGCTGTCTACCCCTCTGCCAATTTTAATCAAAATCCAAACAGTAGTTTTTAAGATAATCGATATACAGACAGACACACACATGTTTTTCTCCTCCTGCTTCACGTACCAAAAGGTTCAGTCATCACCATCACCGGCACCACAGGAATACTCTGGTGTGGGTGTGCATGTGTCTGCGTTTTCCTGCACATGCGTGGTTTGGTTGAGGTGTTAAAACCGGGGATACTGGGATGGCCTATATGGGGCTGGAGTAGGGAGATGCGCCAATGAGAACAGCATAAAGTATAAGATTGCCCTGTTATGACACATTTTGTCGCCGATCACATTTTGTCACCGGCGACAAAATGTGACGTACTATAAGTCACGTTTTGTCGCCAAAAATCACATTTTGTCGCCAGCGTCAAAATGTGACAAACTGCACACCTCCGGAAGGGTCCGTAAAAGCGACAAAAATGTGCCTTGTAGGAAATCACATTTTGTCGTCACAACTCTTGGCTTTTGTTAGTTTGTCAACGTGTTTGGAGTGTTATAGTCGAAGAGAAGAAATCGTGAATTTCGGGTTGTTCCCATTTGGGGAGCGCGTCATGGCAAGATGTGCTCCATTTTTAAGCCCTTATCTATGTGTTTATCTCTGTCGTCTTTCAGTCATAATCTAGCCCTCTCTATGTCTGTATCTTATTTCTCTATTCATCTGCTTGTACGTGTGTGTTTGTGTATGAGTGTGGTGTGTCTCCCGTGCATATATGTATGTATATACGGTGCATAAGTGTGTACGTGTGTGCGTGCGTGCATGCGAGAGAGAGAGAGAGAGGGGGATTTGATTGATTGATTGAATTTTATTTATAGAGGGTAATAGAGTAAGCAATAACATGCTTTTTTTTTACATCCAGCCCTCTGGACAAAGTACATATATAAAAGTAGAAAATGGAAAACGAAAATAAACACATACAAAGTAATATAAAGCATGCAAAAAAATCTCTCTCTCTCTCTCTCTCTCTCTCTCTCTCTCTCCGCCGTCTCTCTTCTCTGTCTCTCTCTCTCTCTCTCGTCTCTCTATCTCTCTCTCTCTCTCTCTGTCTCTCTCTCTCTCTCTCTCTCTCTCTCTCTCTCTCTCTCTCTCTCTCTCTCTCTCTCTCTCTTGATTTACCCAATGATACGTTCTGTATGTCGTGGAGCATGATGTTGAACAACGTTGGTGCGATCATGCTCCCTTGTGGGACGCCCATGTCCAAAGTGTAAACTCTGGACAGTGACTGTCCCACGTTAACTCTCATTTTTCTGTTCTCTAAAAAAGCTTTAATAAAATTGAATGTATTGCCCGCAATACCGAGCCTGCTAATTTTTTGAAGTAACCTCCCATGCCAAACTGAGTCGTACGCCCCTTTGATGTCGAAGAACGTGGATAATATTATTCTTCGGCGATTAAACGCTCTTTTGACATGGGAGGTCAATTTAACTACTTGTTCCATACAGGATCGATTTTTTCGAAAACCTGCTTGGAAGGGGGGCAAGATGTTATTTTTTTGTAAAAAATAATCTAATCGTGTTCTCACGATTCTTTCATAGACTTTACCCAGATGAGGGGTGAGGGAGATGGGCCGGTAACTTTTGGGATCCCTCTTCGGTTTTCCGGGTTTAGGGATCCCTATTACTTGGGCCTCTTTCCAAGCTTGTGGAATTTCCCCCCCTCCCAACATCTGGAATAAAAATCCGTGTAAAATTTGTAAATAATTTAGGGGTAGTTGTTTTATTATTTTGTAGGAGATGATATCAACTCCTGTTGCTTTATTTACCTTTTTTATACTGCGAAGGGCTCTAGCAAGCTCGGTATATTTGATTGGGGAATTTATAGGGTTTGAATTATCCGTGGATTTATTAAGTGAAGAAAGGCATTGTGAAAAAGGGTTAGTTCTTTCCGTGGTTAGGGATATGGGTTAGGGATAGGGTTAGGGTTAGGGTTAGGGTTAGGGATAGGGTTAGGGTTAGATGGGTACAGTTCGCATGCGAGAGGTACTAACCCTATCCCTAACGAAAGTTGAAACACGGAAAGAACCAAGAAATAGAGCAGGAGGGTGTAAATCTACATATTTTGCCGAGAAATCGATGTACAAAGCCATGCACTTAGTTTCGTAATGATTCACAATGGCGGACAAACAAACGATTCTGATTGGCTACGCGGCTAGAGGTAAAAATCTCTGGAGCCCTCCTGCACCGATACTGCAAGTAGATCTATACGTTGGTGGTGTGACTCCATGTGTTGTGTGTTGGTGATAACAGCAGAGCAGAGAGTGTGGGATAAGGTCTAAAAGAGCTCGGCCAGGCCATACGAAAAACACTTCATTGGTGTCAGAAGTAATTCGGTAGCCTGATATTTAGTTTTTCCATTATTTTTTTTTATAAAGAGGGAGGGGGAAAGGATTATAAAGTTTAACTTTGCTAAACAAATTAGTCTGGTGGCTGTCACTTCATGTGACGGATCTCAGCGTCTAGTAGATTCGTGTTCTGCAAAATTCGGGTATAGCAATCACATTTGCAGTTCGGATCCGAGTCATAGTTGTAAATTGACCAAAGCTAGACCTTTGAAGGAAAATGCCTGTTAATCTGACCACAGCTTCTCAGAGTGAACTGAGGGATATGCTCCCAGGCATCGGCTCAAAGCGTGCTGCCCAGCTCATCCGAATAAGACAGCGTGAGGGGACGTTGACGTTTGACATGCTGTTGAGGGTGTGGGGCTATCAGAATGTTTCTGATCCAGGCTGTTTACTTTCCAAACTGCCTGAGGTACCTCAACATGCCTTTCCATCGGCGCACCCTGAGGAAGAAAGCGGCCAAATGGAGGAAAAGTCCACGCCCACGATACCTGTCCTGGATCAGCATTGTGGTCCTGAAATGCGACCACCCCAGCGAATGAGAGGGAGGCTTCAGCCAGGTGTCTCGCCCATCGGACATTACAAGGGACCCTCAATGTCGTATGCCCACAGAGCTGATTCTAGGATTTTGAAAAAAGGGGGGGCATTCCCCCCCTATGATTGAAAAAAGGGGGGCAGGTCCCCCCCTAAGAATGAAAAAAGGGGGGATTGGTGGCAGGTCCACTGGATACAAGGGAAAACGGCCATGACATACAAATTCATTTTTAAATTGGTAATTGAAAGCATTCATACATACAAATTAAAGACAGTGTGTGTTCGTTCGGTAGTTGCTGCAGCCCGTGGGTGATGTAAATGCGTTCTTTTTCTTGTGCTTTAAACACACTTTGCACTGCATTCCGCCACTCTCCATCTTGGACAGCCATGGCCACTTCTTCAGCCAGTCGTCTTGGAACCGGTGTTCCCTTGCACTGGCGCTGTTATCGGGCTGCTTCTCCGAGTTTTTGGATGTAGTCGCCGTTTCTTCAAGCTCTTCTCCACACTCTGAGTCATCATGTGGCACAGACTGCTTTTTTTTCACTTTGCCTCCGCGAAAGTCAAAATCAAGGAGCGTGGCTATGCGCTTCATTTTGGAAGAAATCCAATATGGCGGCTTAAACTCTCGCAAGTTCTCGTCGGTATTCAAGATGAATGAGATGAACGCGATTGATTGGTTGATCAGTTTGTGTAGCCTAGACAACAGGTTTTGCAGATGACGAACGACATGCCCGCAGCGATCGGTGAAAATAGCGGGCAGTTCTGCAAATGTGCGGGAGTCGGCCCGCATTAAGACTCGATTATCGCGGGAAGGAACAGATTTTCGGGGGATTGTACCAATCCCGCACTCTAGAATCAGCTTTGTGTCCATGACTACCCACAAGGCTATCCTCGACCCTGTGCTGACCTTGATGACAGTTTCGACGAGTTTCTCTACTCCAGTCGAAGAGGAGACCCATGTAAGCTCCCGGAAGGATTGCGCTTCGACGGAAGTTCAAGCTGGCTTTCATTTAAATGCAGGCTTGAAAGCTACCACTCTGCCCTCAACTGGTCAGATGCCGAGTGCATGGACTACCTGAGCTGGAGTTTATAGGGGAAGGCACTCGATTACTTCACCCTGCTCACCGTGATGGGCCCTTTGAACTCATACCAAGTTTTACTGAAGAAACTTGAGACACGGTTTAGTGGTTGGGATTTAATCGAGACTGCAAAAATGCGTTTTTCCCAGGCCTTCCAACTGCCAGATGAACCCCTCGACGACTGGGCAGACAGGGTGCTAACATTGGCATGTTCAGCTTTCAGGGACCTGCCTGACGACCACGCAAGGGTTGAAGCTGTCAACAAATTTTGCCAAGGCTGCTATGACAGGGAGGCAGGCAAATATGCCTGTTTGGCGCAGCCGCACTCTGTGGGAGAGGCGATTAATAAGGTCAAGCGATTCCAGCTCATATCTGCAGCCATGGACCAGAGACGGGGGTAGCCGTTTGAAGAGGCGCAGGTGGCAACAGTTGGAGTGATGGAAGAACAGTTTCTGGGACTGCAACAGGTCATGGAGCAGTTGAACAAGCAACTGAACAAGCTAGGCATTCTGCCTGAGGAACTCAAAGGCACTGTGCAGACAACCCCAGAGGCAGTTGCAAATCCTCCCATCAAGAACCTGATTAAAATCAAGTGTTTCTTCTGCAATCAGCCCGGCCACATGAAGAAGGACTGTTCTTATTACAAGAAGTGGCTTCAAAAGAAAGCAGAAAAAGAAAGGAACAAGCCTCTGAATGCTGCAAGCTTGACAAAAGCTGCAGGGTCGAAAGACCAGAAGTCTTCAGGTGGAAAAGAGAGACAGGGAGACCACAACCCTCAGAGTTCTGTTCCCTGTAAAAATGTAAGGGAGGGGGAGGAAAGGTGCTGTCAAGACCCCAAGAGGTATCAAGGAAGAAGTCCAGCCAGAGGAGCGGAGAAGCGACGGATCACTTCCGTCGGTCTCTTGACCGGCGACTCCGCAGTTGCTCAAACCAGGGAAGAAAGGAGCCATCAAGACCCCCAGAGCTCTCAAGGAGAGGATGCAGGCATGGAATGTGGCTCTGAGTCTGAGCAGGACATCTCTGGGCAGGACACTGGGATGATGGACTTCTCGGGAGCTAGACAGTATCCAGTTCCTGGTTGTGCCAGACTGGTTGCGCATGCTGTTGAGTAGCACCTGCCTGGAGATGCTTTCAAGGATGGAGCATTAGGGCTTTCCTCTCAGCCACAGAATGAGGCGGCCAAGCCCTCTCTGTCTAGTAGCACTACTCCCAGGAAGTCACAACGGTCACACAGACATGTGGGGAACCAGGATGGAGTCACAGGGGCCACGGTAGCAGGTACCAAGTCCAGAGGAGACGAAGAGAAGGAGCTCTTGGACAAGGGTGTGGAGGTTCAAGACACAGGGCAGCTTTTCTTGAGCCATCTGGATTCGCTGCCAGCAGATAGGACAAGCAAGACAGGTTCTGACCAACAGCTGGTGCAAGTGGGTGATGCACCTGGAAGTTCTCTGGCCCGGGGAGTGTCTGCCAGTCAGTTTTGTGGCGTTAGGTGTTAGGTGTCTGCCAGTTGTCAGGCATTTCGGGCTTGAGGTGTCTTGTCAGTTTTGGAGGTTGTACATAATAGGTTGCACAGGTGTACAAATTGTACAGTTTTATGTTTTCTTGCGTGGACAGGGTTTGTTTCCGCATGCTAGTTTTTCCTTGGGGGGGCTTGTTTTGTTTCCTCAAGCCAGTTTAGGTTTTCTTGGGAGTTATGTATAGTTTAGTTCTCTTGGCAATTTTGATTACATCTAGTCTGTATTTCTGTTGTTCCCCTTGGCCAGGACTTTCAATCATAAGGTTGGGGGGAATGTAGTGATGCATGGGGGATTGCGTACGGTGACCAGAAGTTGTCTGCACGGTCTTCACGTGAGCAGATCGCGTCTTGCAATGTGAGCAGCAAGCATTGTGGAGTCAGAGCGAAGCATCCGGTGTGAACGGACCTGCCAAGAGAGATAGGCCTACGGCTCCCAAGGCCAAGCAGTAGCTAGGCTTATTAGTGTTGACTAATAGGAAGCTGGAAGGTTACGGCTAGCTGGGAGCTAGACGGAAGGAGACAGCAAGGGACTGCTGATATATATCTCTCTGTATTCAGTGTCTTGTGTGTGCTGTCTTGTGTCTGTATCTATGTATGTATTGTATAGTAGGCCTGGTTGGGGTTTAGGGTTTAGTGTGGCCACACACCAGTTAGTGTGTTAGGGGTTAGTGTGGGGCTGGGAAAGTGTCCTGTGACGGCCGTCAAGGAACCTGGCTGCTCTGCACTGCTGTCTGGAGCCCTCCTGCACCGATACTGCAAGTAGGTCTATACGTTGGTGGTGTGACTCCATGTGTTGTGTGTTGGTGATAACAGCAGAGCCGAGAGTGTGGGACAAGGTCTAAAAGAGCTCGGCCAGGCCTTACGAAAAACACTTCAGCATCAAATCAACATTTTTTTTCCAGATAAAGGTTAAAAACTGGTACTGACTAACTTCAAACCACTACTACAGTAGACCTAAGTAAGAGAATAGTTAAGTTTGACTGGTCACTTACAGGAAGGAAGGAAGAGACAAAAATAAACCTCTTTCACCTCCTTCAACGTCTGCCGTTTACAAATGGCCGGCTGGCTAAAATGTCTAGGTGGATCGATTTGATTGGATGGAAGTAAGTTATGTGCTTACGTCATTTCTTAGCTACCAAAAAAAAAAAAGTATGTTCTTATTATATTTAAATTATCGTGTCTTTGCTTCCGCTAGTTGAGCGCCGAGCTAGCTAAACTTTGGGGGTTTTCATCAACATTGTCAAATTATGCCGATCGTTATTTGATCTGTTATTAAGTTCTTACTTTCCTAAAACAGAGATACAGAGATTAACCCCCTCCCTTAAATCCAACACTGGCACACACGGGCATTTGCCAGCGTTCGGCCAGCATCGGCAAAGTACATATAGGATCGATGCCGGCATGCCAGAATAGGACCGATTGAAGGATGATGCTGGCCAGCGCTTGCCATCATTTGCCATCGCGTTGCTAATGTAAGAACGATGCCGGAATGTTTACAGGGAAGAGTCAGTCCAGTATCTTTGGTTTACAGAGGCTAAGGAATATTGGTGTCTGTTCAGATATTCTTCAGACCTACTACCGATGTTGCATTTAATCTGTTCTTACTGTGTCATTTATCTGTTGGTATGGAAGCTTGAGTGTAAAAAGTAAGCGCGTGTTGAGTGATATGGTGAATGTGTGCAGTAAGGTTGTGGGTGCAAGGCAGAGTGGTATGCAAGAGTTGTATGACAGACAAGTAGTCAAGAAAGCCAGGAAAATTCTTAATGATAACAGTCATGTTCTGGCAAAATACTATGAAGTGTTACCATCGGGCTGTCGATACAGAACTCTAAAACTGAAAATAAGAGCACAGAAAACTTTCTTACCTAGATCAATTCATCTGTTGAACACTTAATGCACTGCATCGACTGATTGTTTTGCTGAGCAGCCTGTCCATCTCCTTGGGATTAAATTTGTGCAAGCCTATTTGTAGTCCCCTTGTTCTACAATAGATTACTGCTGTGTATGTCCTTGACTAAATTGTATGTGTAGAGATGGTGTAGGTACTATTATTGCTGCATTTTTAAGCTTTTTTTTAAATTTCATTTTTTTAAACTGATTATGTCTTGATTTAAAATGTATTTTAAATGTATTTTAAAAATGCGTTCTGCTTTTACTGGAGTAATTGTTCGTATTCGTCCAGTTTGTTAATTACAATATTGCAGTGTTATTAGTTATTAGTTTATATTCTTTAATTGTTGTTGATAAATGTGTTTATTGTTGTTTTTCTTATGTGCACCTGGCTGCAATTTCTCAGTTATGAGATAATAAAGATGATTTGATTTGATTTGATTTGATTTGAGCTATCTATATATCTATCTATCTATTATTGCATTTCAAATGCTCTAACCTTTGAGTCCTGTAGGCTGGAGGAACGGTGCCAGCAATAAACTAAAAATGTTCTTACCTATCTATCTATCTATCTATGTGAACACGACAACGTTTGAACGGAGGGCCTTAGGACGCTCAAATTTTGCACGCTGATAGGTACTACGAATATCTAGGACACGTTAGAAAATGAAGGTTATTGGTCAAAGGTCAAAGTCACTGGAGCCGAAAATGGTGTCGAACACGTGGCACAATAACTGAGGGACCTAGGACGCTCAAATTTTGCATCACTTAGATACTAAAGATATCTAGGCCAAGTTTAAAAATGAAGGTCAAAGGTCAAGGTCACTGGAGCCGAAAATGCTGCCGAGCACCTGGCATGATAACGATTGAACAGAGGGACCTAGGATGATCAAAGTTTGCATGCATGCAGATAGGTGCTAAGACGATCTCGGCAAAATTCAAAAAATGAAGGTCATAGTCAAAGGTCAAGGTCACTGGAGCCGAAAATGCTGCCAGACACCTGGCACGATAACGGAGGAACTTAGGACGCTCAAATTTTGCTTGCCGATAGGTACTAAAGATATCTAGGCCAAGTTTAAAAATGAAGGTCATTGGTCAAAGGTCAAGGTAACTGTACCCGAAAATGCTGCCGCTGCTGCTGGTCTAGCATCTTAGACCATGCAAACCCCACTGCCAACTGTCCTGAGCCCTAGAATCCTCATCGCCAAGAGAGCAGTAATGTACATGTTTGCTTGTTTGTTTTGTTTTGCTTATAAAGTGCTTCGCAGAGATATTATGTGAACTGACATACAGAATCACCTTAAAGTTGTATCATGGTGTGTTCTTTAAAACAAATGAGTCCTGTGGACAGATTATGACCTTGCTGACCTTTGACCTTGAATTTGGACCTATTAAGTTTAGATCTTAGTAGATTCTCTCCCCTTGGACTGCTGGTCTCGGTTTCTGCGACTTGAACAAACCCGGGTGTAGCTGCGAATTGGGATTCGGAACGAGCGGCGTGGGAGCAACGCCACTGTACAGCCCAGAAGATGGGACAGCAAAAAAAACAACAACAACAAAATTTAGATCTTAGGTTTATTCTTATTCCCATATGTCTTCTGTTGCTTTGCACACACAGTCACAAAATCGAGTAAACGGTTATATCTGGCCTTAATTGATGCTGAAAAGTTATTGCTTTGATTACCTTGACATTTGACCTTGGACATGTCAGTCTGCCGTCTTAGTCATGTCCTTTAGATTTCTCAGTTACAATCCCTAAATTAGGTAGGTTGGTGTTTTGGTTCTGGCGACATGATGTGCTAACTAAATATTGATGACCTTTGTCACTTTCACCTTGATATTTGTACGTGGTTTCTGTGTCTGTCGCATACCTTGTGAACTACAGCACACAATCACTTAAAAATGAGTTGGGTGTCTGTTTTATTGTGATTGGCTTCGAGCATGGGTGTCTAGTTTCTACACAAGATGTAGTCCCCTGTGTGAAAAGGAATGTTCTCGTCACTTTCTGTCGATTTGCCGAAGAAGTCAGACCAGATCCTAGCTGTAGCCAGATTGTGGTAGGCTAGGAGTAGTGAGCTGTTTGAGCTCCTTCTTTAGTTTTTGACTAGTTTGGTCAAGGTCACGCATGAAGAGTATTTTGCTTGGGCGTTAGGCGTGGTTCTTCGTATCTGTGTGTAGCGACGATGGTATTTGTGCCAGTCTGACACAGAGTTACGTCCCTTTGTTTAAATTTAAGCTAATCAAAAAATAATAAACTTTTCGAGTTTGCAAGCAGGCCAATATGGAAAAAGAAGAATTTCTTCTTGTTGCTGCATTATTTCTACCAAAAAAGAAGTCGTGACGGGTGTACAGAGGATTCAGCTTCCTTGATTTCAAGCTGAAATTTTCATCTTTCAGACAGATCACTGATCGGTGGTGCGGAGTTTACCGAGTTGAAAAGCGTTGACAGAATCAGTTGTCCGCTCGCTATCTAAGTCCACCCCGTGCTAATGAACAGTGGCGGACACAAGATGAAGCCTTATAGTGATGTTCTCAAAGGTTTTAAAAAACATCTACCGTGCCATTTTTGTCCTACATCCACCCCGGTAAGCCTACCGTCGTACCGATTTGGTGACATTTTGCCTCGTTTTCTTACAAAAGGAGTGGCTTCCCTTGCGAAGTGGAAACGATCGTCAAACGCTGAATCTAATAATGCTTTGCTCCACACTACTAACTTTATCAGGAAATCACTAATGTTTGCTTCGACGCCATAAATTTAAGCTTACGATGTTGCACACAATAATTTTTTGTGGTTTTAAACTTTTTGAAAATCGTTGGGGAACAAAAATGTCTGCTACTGCGCGAGCCTGTCTCGCGAGATGACGTCATGGAAAGACGCCATTACTAAAGCGAAAATAGTTTCTGTCCGATTCAAATACCAGTATCATGAAAACCCAAATATTTGAGTGTTTTTTCTTATAAAAACATATGCATAGTTTCTACAGGCAGTACTCGACTTTTGAATGCTTATTTTTCTGTAAATTAATCGAGTTTTGTGGAACTTTCAATCATCTTGATTCTTGGAAGGAATTTGCAACAAAAATGTCTCTTCAGCCTTGTATCGGCAATGTATGAAGAAATAGACCAATGTTTCGATAAATCACGCCAGTTATTGACAGAAAACGCATTTTTACAGCAAGTTAACTATTTTTATCTCATTTCATAGCAACTACTCTGAGAATTGCTTACATTTTTTTTTATATTCACGTCGCTACTGTGTGTGGGCCTACAGACTTGTGTGTTTGACAAGTGTGCCTACGTGTTTTGTAGCTGTCTTGTTCTAGACCTAAGGTAATGTACATATTGTATAGTAATTATGCTTAACTTTGCGTTACTAGTTGAATAGGATTAATGGGAAAATGTTTGGCTTGTTTAAAAACGAGTACTCAGTTAATACGAAAATAGGTAAGGAATAGCTTTACTGGGAGTAGAAGATGGTATTTTGTCGTAGTGATGCTGTGCGAAATAATGTGTAGGCCTATTTGTTAAGTATCTTTATATCTGCCTAAAAGGGGACATATGGTGCCAGATACTGCGAGGTTAGTGTTGGCTGTTTAAAAGAATGATGGTAGTGAAGGGCAGAATGTTTTATAATTTGTGTGACAAGGTACCAGCCAGAGTTCTAAAAGAGTTAAGTGAGGGACTAGCAATGCCTCTTACAATCTTATTTAATAAGAGTTTGGAGACAGGTTCACTCCCATCAGAATGGAAAACAGCTGAAGTCACAGCTATTTTTAAAAAAGGTACTAAGACTAACCCTGGTAACTACAGACCAGTCAGCTTAACTTGTATTGTATGTAAGATTTTAGAGCAATTTATAAGAGACACTATAGTAAACCATATGACAGATTTTAATTTGTATTCAGATTGTCAACATGGCTTTAGGAGTGGCAGGTCTTGCATGACACAGTTAGTCGAGGTTATGGACGATTTTACTAAATTTATTGAACAAAAAGAAGCATTTGATATCATTTATTTAGACTTTCGAAAAGCGTTTCGACTCTGTACCTCACCAAAGACTACTTTTGAAACTAAAATCATATGGCATAACGGGAAATATTTTGCTGTGGGTGGGAGACTTTTTAACAGGTAGAAAACAGAAAGTAAAGGTGGGGAATAAATCTTCATCAAACACGGACATTTTGTGTGGCATCCCTCAAGGGAGTATTTTGGGACCTATTTTATTTACTATTTTTATAAATGATTTGCCTGACCAAGTTGAAAGTGTTTGCAAAGTATTCGAAGATGACACTAAAATTTATAATTCTTCTCATGAATCGGACATAATACAAAAAGATATAAATAAGCTTATTGAATGGTCTGAGAAGTGGAAATTGTATTTCAATGCTGCCAAATGTAAAGTTATGCATTTAGGATTCAAAAATCCACAGAGGGAATATGAAATAACTCATGGCACAAATAGACATAAATTAGAGACATGCACAGAAAAAAAAGACTTAGGGGTGATCTTTGATCCTAATCTTAAGTTTGACAAACATATCACAACAGCTGTTGGCAAGGCAAATGGAATGCTGGGGCTGATTAGGAGGACTTTTTTCAGGAATAAAAAATATTGTGTTTATAAACCTGTATAAAAGCTTGGTGAGACCACATTTAGAATATGGGAATCAAATTTGGAACCCATATCTCAAAAGACAGTCTGTGTCAATCGAAAGATGCCAGAGGAGAGCTACCAAACTGATAAAATCTCTTAAAAATAAAGACTATGGTGAAAGGCTGCGCAGGCTGGATTTGCCATCCTTGAAATACAGGAGGCTGCGAGGAGACCTGATAAATGTTTATAATTCTTTTAACAATACTGACTTTACTAACAAAAGATTGTTTCAGCTCTCGAACTATTCGAAAACTAGAAACTGTGAATTAAAAATACTAATACAATACAGCAGAACAAACATTAGAAAACATTTTTTTGCTAACAGAGTTGCCAAGTATTGGAATAACGAAAACTAGAAGCTGTGAATTAAAAAATACAGCTCTGCACAAATCAAGCTTGCACCAAACCGTAACCAGTTTAAAAACCTCCTGGACAAAGACCCTAAATTGACAGAATTGAGATACCAACATGACTGATTGTGTCATCAAAAACCGTCACAGCTGTGCAACCAATACTACAAAAATTAAATTGAAAGGGCACTTCAGAGGCCGCGAGGCCTAGTTGCCCTCATTACCTGACCTGACCTTACCTGACCTAAAATGTGTTCAATCCAGTTTGCTAAATTGACAGGCCTATTTTGTGTTTCGGGTTGGTTTTTGAAGATGGGTGTTCAGTGTGCGTTTGATAGAATAGTAATAACTAATTAAATTTATTATGGTTTAAGTAGGGGTTTGTTTGGGTGTTGTTTTGTAGTTTTGTCGAATTAATTTGTGGGCTGGCCAGCGGATATAGTGTGATTAAATTGTAAAGGAGTGTTGACTTGGGGGTAACTTAAAATAAAAGTAATAATAAGTAATGTAAATCTAAGGGTTAAAGTGTTTCTATGGGTTGTTGGGTTGGATCAGCCAAGAGTAGGATAAATTGGAATATAACTTTGAATTCCTTTTCACATAATGGAATACTTTATTAATCACTTATTTACAGAATACAGGCATGTGACTTATGTGTGTATCCATGTATTTGTGCATCGGTTTGGTTGGATTTGTTTTATTATTTAGAGTTTGAAAAGGTTTAAGATTGGAAAGCTAATAGCATTTTTGTTAGGCGTGTGGGAGTGGTGATGCCTAGTTAACAATGGTGTTATGGCATTGTTTGGACCATGATTTGGAATAACTTGGAACACTTGTAATAGTGCGAGGACATTTTGGGTGTTAAAGATGGAAGATTAAGTTTGTCATGGATAGTTGCATTAGTGTCTTCCAGCATTCATTGGGAATTGGTTTCTTCTTGTTGTTCTTTTGCAATAGATAAGAACGCAGAATTTGCTTCTTATAGTTAAGTCAATTTTGTGGTTTGTGTCCATTTGAACACATTGTGGGTAATGTGTGGGGTAACCAGGCTGGTTTCCTAATTTGGTGTAATTCAAGACTTGGTTTATTGGGGTATTTGATGGGAGAAAGCTCACAAAAGGTTTACATACTCTGTGCTGTGTGCGACGCTACTTGGGATAGAGTGTTAACAACTGGGGGTATTGGTTTTGGTGTGTATTTATAGACACCCCTCTTTTGGACCTTGAGAAGCCACCAATTCACGCTCTCACCATGATGATGCAGTGTCGGGGGTCATCGTCACTGAAGAAGCCGAGAAGTCTTCGACGCAAGCCACCTACTCGCGCTTTCACCGTGATGCTGCAGTGTTGAGGGGTCGGCGTCACCGAAGAAGCTGAGAAGCCGTGGGTGTTCCTGCATTGTCTCGGGTTCATCGTTTCTCTGCCCGCAGTGCCACGGGTTTGCGTCGTCAACGCCGTCGCAGGATCGCGTTTTGTTGTCAGCGCCTCCAGTCTGCATTCTGCGTCTGTGTGCGACAACGCCAGCGTCGTTTGTGGATCAGCGAGGACATTTC